>JARKHS020013878.1:0-195398 GCA_030143305.2 Amblyomma americanum | reverse complement strand
GCTATTTTCTTACAAGTGATGGCGCCACCAGCCGCGGGTAGATAGCGTGGAGGAACACGCTTTGCCGATCTGATTGGCTCAGATCGCCGCAGCCTTCACATTCACAGCGTTGCAAATGACTGCAAAGGTTAACCTGGATGATAACTTATCCTATCTAGATTACACCAGACTTCAGGAAAGTGCTGTGACCCTCTGAGTGCTTCTAATCAGGTTCAACTTTGACTTTGTGATGCGATGCACATGGTCTTGTTCACGGGGCGCGAAAGACATTGATGCTTCTATACAATATTAGGGGTACACTTTAGCTCCGACTTAAGGGTATGACGCGGCTGCGTTAATGGTTATTTGGTAATTTTGCTCTGAATTAGAACCTCTTTATAATTACGCACACTCACACTAGACCACGTGATACACCACAAGACACATGGTCGAACGAATGCGCCTCAGTGGCCTATACGGGCCACGCGTCTTACTCGCAACCCAAGGGTCATGGGTTTGATTCTCAACTGATTACCGCACTTTTCTTTTCAGCGTAATTAACTTGCTTTACATCCTTGTATGCTAGAACGACATTTCAGTGAAATGCTACGACCTCAGTAACAACTTAAATAGAGTTTTAATCATTTTCATTCCACAGATCAGTGTGACTTCACAGCCCTCTTGACCATTCCTGAGTTAGTGTGACAACGCGCGCGGCTTTTCCTCCGAACGCCCGCTCTAACGCTGTCTCGTTAAAAATCAGGTATAAGTCAGACTCGCCTGTCCAGCTTCCCAGGCGAAATGGGCTAGCATGTCGTCCAGACCTTGCTGCATAGCTTCGGAGATCACCTCCCGAGCGGCCTGCGCTGTCCTGCGGCGGGACAGATCCTCGGCGATGCGTAGGCACGCCTCCGTGGGTGTCCGGTAGGCGTTCTGTACCAGCGGGCGGGCCTGCGTGCGCGGGTAGTAAGGTCACAGTTTATTTCAAATTCATTTCAAGTTGCCAGTGCAGCTCACTTCAGGTTCTCTTGTATTTCAATATTTCGGATTCTATTCCCAATGCAGGAGTGGGGACACAAAATTTTTTTGCAGTCTGTTTTTGCTCTGCAATGATGCGTACGACATTACAATATACATGGATCACCACGTGGAATTCGTCAGTGCTCAATAAAGAATTTGTAATTAATTGTCCATAGTTTCGGTTTCAGTTGCCAGACGATGGTTGCAATTTCACAAGCGAGTGTCAGATCACGTGCAGCATGCAAAAGCTGAAAGGAAACCGCTTATCCTTGTTTTATTCACCCAGGCTCTTACGCTAACTGCTTCACAAGCCAGAATGGCAGCAAGTGAACAGAAAGCCATTATTTTGATGTTTTTGTATGCCTCAGGTGATCTCGTGCTCAATTGTGACGTCACAACCGCCTTTCGACTGCTGAAACGGAAACCGAAACTGCATGAAAGATTGAATGCGGTGTACGTAATTAGGTACTGAGCAGAGGCGAATTTCACGCGGTGATTCATGCTTACCGATCTCGTACACAACATTCCAAAGCAAAAATATATTCTGAAAATTTTGCTGTCTCTACGCCTTCAAGTCAAAGCTTTGCAAAGAGTCGAAAGGCTGCATATGATATGCAGTCTTTGTATCGGCAAGCCGGCAGAGTCCCCCAACTCCGGGGCGGAAGAAGTTACAATCGAACCTCGTTATAACGAAACGGTTTATAGCGAAATAATGGATATAACGAAGTAAATACGATTCCCCTTGGAAGCTTGGCCAACATGGGCTATAACGAAGCTGCGGCTGCAACGAAGTAGTCGTCGGGCCCTTTCTAAATTCGTTTTAACGACACTCAACTGTAGTTGGTTAGGAAAACGGTTTCTTTCTGATCAATGAATTAGCACTGAGTTCATTCCGCAGCATTTACCTTTCCCCCCATGAAGGGCGCGAAGTAGATCACCTCCCAGGTCCGCTGGTACAGCGCCAACTTTTGCGGACTTCTGGTCTGCGGACGAATGCGCTCCAGATGGCAGCGTGCAGAGAGCGCCACCCAGCGGCAGACGCGGGTGATCCAGTGCTTGGAGAACGGCCGCGTCGAGTCCGCCTTCTGCTGCCGTGCGTGGCGCTTTCGGTTCAGGCTGGGCGCCAGGCTGTAGGAACATCTCTGTGTTTAGTTCCGCACATGTCTTTCTTTCAAGAAATTTCCGAAGCACTCTTGTGCTGACTTCAAATCAAAGGCTAGCGGTAACATAACGACCCTATGCCAGTTCTATTCCATCTTTAATTCTTTCAGGGCTTTTTTGCAACTGGATCAAGGCAAGCAACGGAACCACCATTGCCAACAGTTGACTGTAGCCGCGCCAGCCGGAAATAGTGAACAGAAGGAAAATAATTGCCGTATATACCTGTCTCTACGATGCGGAAATTATTTCCTTGTCACCGCTGGAGAGTTCAGCTAAAGCCATTACCTGCGGTTCAGCTAAAACTTTAGCATGATAATTTTACACCTGTATGCGGTCATAACGGCGGTTTAGTTTAGTGGGGGTTTAACGCCCCAAAGCGACTGAGGCTATGAGAGACGCCGTAGTGAAGGGCTCCCGAAATTTCCGCCGCCTGGGGTCCTTTAACGTGCACTGACATAGCACAGTACACGGACCTCTAGAATATCGCCTCCATTGAAAACCGACCGCCACGGCAGGAATCGAAACCGCGTCTTTCGGGTCAGCAGCCGAGCGCCAATACCACACAATGGTGGTCGTCACTGGAATAATGCAAGACGTGAGGTCACGGCAGGGCTCTGCTGGCGCACCCAGGACATTGTCTGCCAGTTCGTTGCTAAAACTAGCTGATATTTGTCAGTGGGGCTATATCGAATGCAACATAACCGCCAAAATTTGTCACTATAGCGTATGACGAAGGGTGTCGGAAGAACCATTCAAATGTCAACGAGCCCTGGACAAGAGTTGATTCCAAATGCTGGGTAGCTATAGTCGGATACAGCTCAATAACGCAGTGGCAAACACCCCTCAAGAGAGGCCCATCAAGCCAATGGTGTCGCAGTCGTGACGCCGTGGTTAATCGCCTAGCGTGAAATCGCAGGTGGCTGGCAGTGGATTGCCGAAATGGAATTAACTGCGATGTCATGGCAATCGCTCGACGTCATTGGCTGGAGGGTCTCTTTTAAAGGGGTGTCCGCCGCTTTTGTTCTTGAGTTGTATACGACTGTAGTACCTGGCAGTGAACGCCATTCTCTGGCAGCCTTTTAGTCCCTAGCCTCCGATGCCTTACACAAGCCTCGACCTTCAACAGCAGCGACCTGGCTGTGGCCCCCAGTGACCGGGCGGTAACCGATAATGGTGGTGGTCTTGCGGTATCTGGTGGCAAATAGAGTGCAGTAAAGGTTACCTCTGCACGAACGCTGCGAAGTCCTCGATGCTGGTATCGGGGTTGTCCCTGAAGTAGTCCTCAGAAGTGCGAAGAGGCCCGTCCGGTACCCAGATTGGACAGGCTTCCTCGCTGTGGTCGTCTCGGCATGCCCTGGAAGAACTTGCTATTGTCAAGCATTTTTGTGCGCATGCATTAAGTGCGCACACTGCTGGCCAGAAATGTCGGCCATAAGGCTCAAGGCACCTGTAATCATAAACATGATACAGCCGCGTCGTGGAGGAGATACTAGGCATGGTACGTCAGTCGGTACCGCATGGTGCTGGCACTTTTCTCCAAACGCATCGGCTATTCCTGCCTTGATAAG
The DNA here is from genome assembly GCA_030143305.2 of Amblyomma americanum. NCBI lineage: Eukaryota > Metazoa > Arthropoda > Arachnida > Ixodida > Ixodidae > Amblyomma > Amblyomma americanum. The sequence goes on along the minus strand of JARKHS020013878.1, from coordinate 191,670 downwards.
ATCCTGATAGCATTTGTAAAGGCTTAAACCTGCCATCTTCGCGTGAGTTCCTTCAACGACGACTGGGAATGCGTCCTGCTTTGATTAGGAAATGTTCGGTCAAGTTTAATAATTTTCCCAGCGACTTTTCATGGCTGTGTTGAATATCCTGCTTGCTTTGGACACAGCGGCTGCTTGTTAAATTCATCTCAATTCATCGATGTAATTGATTGAACGGAATATCACGTGGCTGCGAAGAATGTTGGATGTACGAAGCAAAACATTCGCCATTGCACCGGCAGATTACCTCAGCCATCGATACTATTTGCGAGGCGCAGACAAGTCATGAAGTCATCTTATGTCACTCTTAAACACGAGTATGCCTATATGGGAATAAAAAAGGAGTAAACGGTTCTCTAGCGCACACCATGAAACCAAGTGCGCTAGAGAACAGTTCACTCCCTTTTTACTCCTTTCTGTTTAGCTAGTTGCTCCTGCATCGTGGCTTGATGGCCATTAGCCCTTGCCCACCATGACAAACTTTTCCGGAACATACCGCACGATGTCGCCTTTGCTGAGTACGGCGTCACCCCTCAAGCATCGCTCCAAGACTCCATCATCGTCCACCTCTGGTTCCTCGTTGCCGAGTATTTCCTGGACGTCCCTAGTTCTGTCGGAGGTGCCGCCGCGTTTCCCCAAGAGTCGGGGCGTCACAGCGCTCATTAGGCGGACAGCAGCGTCCTCGTAGATGGAGCGCTGCCGGTCGCCGCAGACATGATCGTAGAAGTCGTCACAGGGAGTCGATCGGCTTGCCCGCTGGCTCTGGCCGTAAATGCGGCTTGAGACATCGCCCCCTTGGCGGAGGTAGCCCTTAAGCCAGAGACAACCCGAGGTGTTGCACATGTGCTGCGGAATACGCCGATCCCTGTGGCCCAGGCCGATGGGTGAGATCTCTTCCTGCGTTGCATTAACGTCGAAGGACGCAGACACTCAGAAAGCGAAATAAAGTAAAAATGACGTCTGTTACCTCTTAGGTGCAACGGCATAACCGCCAGTGTAGTCATGTTATCATAACGGAAAGATCCCGCTTCCAGCACCCCTGCTCATATGTATAGGCACACCTTGACAACATGCACGACCACATAATGCCAAATTCTGAGCGGCTTACAATTCACATGGGCAGAGAAGTGGTCTAAATCACATTTAGCAGGCAGTGGTGACGTGAGTGAATTTTAAGTTGCAGCGTACTACGCTCAGAGCGCACGTCATTGTTATCAGCCTACTTGCCTCCACTACTGGAGAAAGCTAGGCCTCTTCCATCGATCTCCTTGGCCAATCATCATCATCATCACAGCCTGACTACACCCACTGCAGGGCAAAGGCGTCTCCCATGTCTCTCTAATTAACCCGGTCCTTTGCCAGCTGCGACCACCCTGTGCATGCGAACTTCTTAATCTCATGCATCCGCCCACCTAACCATCTGCCGCTCCCTGCTACGCTTATCTTCTCTTGGAACCCACTCCTAGGCCACTGTATTGCTGCAAACTTCCTGATGTAATCTGCTCACCTGACATCGTCGACACGTTTTAAGTTTGCCATTTCCTTGAAAACTACTCTGTGACCCTGAGGCACCACCGGTTGCCTGTTCTTCGCTGTTCAAAACCACTTTGTCCCCTTGACTTCAGCGTTAATATCACTACCTCAATTTTTTTTTCTCGAAGCCACAACAGCGGATAAGTGGGTCATAGGACGCACTTGCCTGCTCTCTACTTAATCTATATCTGATTTTGCACCACCACTATGATCACAGTAAGTGTTATCATCACCAGGAGCAGGTACGAGTCCTCGTCTTCGCGGCGGTAGTGGTGCGGCACGAGCCGGCGGGCGATGGTCTTTTTGGTGACCGTCTTGGTGATGGTCCTGGTCCCGTACGACAGCCACATGTAGAGGAGGACGCAGTCGATGATGAGGAGCAGTATTAGGGTGACGGTGCCAACCCTGATGATCATCTGCTTGTTCTGGCGCGTGGCCATGCGGTCGCCGCCGCCGCCGCCGGTGGTCGTGGACGCCATCGACGATGCCTGCGCGTTGCCGAGGAAAGGTTTTTTTTATCGTTGAGCTCACAACAATAGCCATGATGCAGGGGCGTATTTATGGACAGCTCTGGGAGTGGGTGGCGTCATTCGGACATTGCGTTCTTTGACCTTTTTTCGTCAGAAAATCGAGCGGATGCGGTTTTTTCGCGCAAGATTTCTCTTTCGCGTGTGGACGGTGCGAGGACGAGGTGTGGGGAAAACGGTGTCGCCGTTTTCCTTTCCAGGGTTCGAACCCGACCGCGACGGCCGCGTTTTTATGGAGGCAAAACGCTAAGGCGCCAGTGTGCTGCGCGATGTCAGTGCACGTTAAAGATCCCCAAGTGGTTGAAATTATCCCGGAGCTCTCCACTACGGCACCTCTTTCTTCCTTTCTTCTTTCACTCCCTCCTTTATCCCTTCCCTTACGGCGCGGTTCAGGTGTCCGCCGATATATGAGACAGATACTGCGCCATTTCCTTTCCCCAAAAAGCAATTATTATTATTATTCCTTCCCCTTTCAGTAGAAAACTGGCCTTGAATGAACAGTGTAACGCTCAGATGGCTGGCATACACGTGGGCTGGGCGATAAAGGAAGCGATGGGGTAAAGAGAAGTGATGTGGACCACAGAGATTGCGTCAACATCAACTGGAAAAAATTAAAAAAAACAACAGGCCCGTATCTCGAGTAGAGGCTGTCACTTAACAATGGGTGTCAGTTAACAGCGTCACGATGCTATGCCAACAGGCATGACCGCAGGGCAGGCTGGCGCAGAATTTAGAGGAACTGTAGAAGCCATGGAAAATTACGCTAAAAGACGCTACACTCAAGGGAAGCTTGACACATAGAACAGACAGATCACTAACCATCCCGGCTACAACTCGAGTTAAAGGGACTGTTTATTGGAGTGAACTCGCTCTGATGAAGGAAACTACTCGGTGGCGGCGATAGCATTAAGTGCTCTCGGCGGATGAGCGGAATCGGAAGACCAGTCACTTAATTTGGTTTAGTTTATAAGGGCTAAACGTCCCAAAGCGACTCAGGCTATGAGGGACGCCGTAGTGAAGGTCTCCTGAAGTTTCGACCACCTGGGGTTCTTTAAACTTGCACTGACATCGCACAGTACACGGGCCTCTAGAATTTTGCCTCCATTGAAATTCAACCGCCGCGGCCGGGATCGAAACCGCGTCTTTCAGGTCAGCAGCCGAGCGACCATAACCACTGAGCCACCGCGGCGGCCGGTCACTTAATTTAAAGATGACTGCGCCCAATTTAAAGATGACTGGGAACTTACGAGATGAAGCGCATGCAAAGCCGTGAATGATGCTGGATCACGTAGAATCTACAGCGCTTGATCGCGTTCATTTTGGATCGGTCTGATCGCGTCTCTTGTGGCAAGACTATACTGCCCTAGGAAATTAGCTTCCATGAACGGAGGCAGATCGCAGTCGCATCTTGCACAGGTCGTACCTCTCGGTTGTACTCACGACGCGGGTTGTCTTGCAAATACAGTGCACACGTCCAACATTCTTTGAAAAAAAATTGAATATTTGAAAATTGTAAGGTACTGTTATGCAAATATTGAACGTAATGGTCCATGCTTCCAATGTGCAGCAAAATCTTTCTTTTACGAGTGTTTCTATCACTCGCATCGAGAAGTTAAGACCGCCATAGAAAACCAATAGAAACGGTTCTGACGATAGCAAAAACGATAATAGCAAACAAATGATACAAGCCAGCTGAGGGGAAGTCTGCGGATATATTGATTGTTATAGTGAAATCTTACAACATATGAAAAATTGCTTTCATAAACTCTTTCCCGCTTTCAAAACTGCTTTTGTTCAGAATTATTGGGTATACTTGATGGAAGAATCTAGATATACGCCTGGCGTCAACGATTTAGAAGTCATGTTCAGCAATATATTTTTCCATCGTTATTGGAACAATGGTTAACATCGCCTCAGGGACTTGGTTTGTGCTACAGCTTGTCCTGTTCACCGCGCGTGGACTACGGTGTAATAAATGCAGGGGCACGGCACGCGAAACTCACCGGACGCCAGCGGCCAGTTAAAGTACCACTCACACATCTCCAAATTGAGCCTTTGGTCGCAGCATCTGCTATCCGTGGAGCGGTGAAACCCCACCGGTAGAAAAAAAAAGTACATTAACTATCTCGTTCCCATAGAAACCAATTGCTATCTTGTGGTACTTGTTAGTTGGCGTTTGGCCAACCGGCCTCCGTTCAGCGCAACCACGCCATACTCATGCGGCAAGTGTATTTTAGTGCGAAAGCTCTAATGGACACTGTCAAACCCAACCAATGATATTGTGGTTTGTATGACCTTCAGGTTGACCTGGCCAACCTGCAGAAATAAATAAACGTTGCCGTGACTGTGTTTCGACCCCGCGGCGGCGCGAAGAAACGTCGTCGTCTCCATCAACTTCCACCTGTGCGCAAAAGCTTGCGCACGTCCTACTGCTTGTCGAAATCAAGATGAAGAAATGGGCTTGCGTAGAGCATGTAATGAGCAGGCAAGATCAGGTACTCCGGAACTTTATTTTTGAGTGGAGGGGGGCGGGGCGGAGTGTCAAGACTTCGAGCTTATTTTGTTATTTATTTATTTAATGCTCATTTACATAATAAACTTTATATTTTATTTTTTCAATCCTCAAATATTGATGCAGACTGTCACGTTGTGGTGACGACACTCCAGCAGTTAGGAAGACAAAGAAAAGGCTTCCAAAACAAACTGTTTAAGGGGGCTGACTCGCGCCCACTAGGAACTGAATGACTCGGTGGCGGCGATAGCCACAAGCGTGCTCGGTGGTCATCGAACTGAATGCGTGCGGTTCTTGGCAGTGCTCAATTTACGGCTGGCAATGAACCTTCAATATAAAAAACCAAAAGCAACTGCAACAATTTGGAAGATTGTGGAAGCATTTTCACGTGGCCACGATGAATGGAGAAAAGTGCAGTCACATGTCGCATTACAAAACAAGATGATAAAGCCGCGTGCCGGCGGTTTTGAGGGCAAAGGAACAAAAGGCGCAAAGATTCACGGTAATATAAAACGAATTGAAATGGGCAGCTTTATAGATGTACGCACGAGGAGTCATCAGTTGCATTAAAAAAGTTTTTGCATAGTTTGTTTCAATTCTGCTAATCATGACCATGTACACGGGTTACACAATCGACTTCTGTTGAGACATGACCGGTTTAGGTTACTCATATACGAAATGCTTCACAACTGGCTACGAAGCCAAGCAGCTCAGCCCCACTGTGCTTTGCATTCAAAGAGTCCTAGGACTGAAGTGTTTCAATTGTCAGAAATCTGATCCAAGTGCAAGCAATTGGAGAGTGGGGGGGGGGGGGGCGCTGCCTTCTCTGGTAGGGTGTCTCGATGCCATCGCCGCTGTAGAGGCATCGAGGCACCCTACTCTCTGAAAAATGGGGCGGGGGGGGGGGGGGGACCTGGGCAAGATAACCGTGACGGACTGGATTCTCAGAGAAGGCAAGCGTAGCAGGGGGCGGCAGAAGGTTAGGTGGGCGGATGAGATTAAGAAGTTTGCAAGGATAGGGTGGCTGCAGCCGGCACAAGACAGGGTGAATTGGAGAGACAAGTCCTTTTCCCTGCAGTGGGAGTAGTCAGGTTGTTTATGATGACGACTCGGTTTAGCTACGTTAAATCTCTACCATTTTCTTTAAGGCGGACACTAGATTGGAAATGCAGTGACGAACGCAATGGGCGGTGGCAAACGAGTGAGCCAACGATAAGGTGAACAAAAGAAATATCAAGAGGACGCTGCAGGCTTGAGTTACTGTTTTGTCATAAAGGCTCCGGCACTAGCTTACTCGTGCTCCAGGTTCAAATAACGTGTGACAATGGGCCGCTTAGCAGAAGAGTCATCTCGGGGCGCCTACTAGAACTAGAGGACTTCATCCTTCCACGGAAACAGGCAATCATTGCGTCTCCACCTATGTATCTTACACAATGGGACGGACGCAACAGTGTGTTGAATCCCTTACCATTTCACTCGCCTCAGCCATGATGATGGTCCGTGAAACTTCTTGCCGCTCGCTACCAAGGGCTGACTTCGGGACGGAAGCAGTACGTTGTGATGTTGGCTTGAAACCGAGAGGACCTCGCAGGCGGGAGCTCCGCACGGGCAAGCGCAGTGCCTTCTTCTTCTTCTGTCGCACCACGGCTACGCACGCAGATGACCCTTGCCAGACGTAGTGTAGTGGATTTGACGCACATCGGGTGCTTTAGAGTGCTAACTGGCAACCGGTTAACGTATACGGATTAAGAAAAAATATGCAAAACTAAAACGGCAGTAGTGAAGTTTTCGACGCTACACGTGTTTTCCACGTCTGGGTTCGCGAAAAAAGAATGCCCTTTGAGTTTTCTTTTCGCCCTCCGCACAAAGGCTGGGAAGGAGGTGAGTCTACCGAGCGGGGATCGGGGGAGCCGGACAGCGGAGGGTTTCGAAAATACGGGGAAGGCCAAGCCCCTCCAGGAGCGTGTACGTCGGGTCGCATCCCATTGTGCACGTTCTTGCCGCGAGGGGGGCGCATGCGGGCAGCGACGAGACACCATAATCCGCGTCGCGACGCGTGGCTTTTTTCCCATGTCTGCGGCGCCGCTGCTCCAAGCGTAGGCGGCGCTCGTGGATGGCCTAAAGCGGAAACAAGACGTTGCCACGCTAGCTTCGGGCATGAAGAACGACCGCTCGTTAGCACTAGTCAACCTCAGCTCACATACACAGAGAGGGGCACACGAGAGACGCGCTTTGTAAGAGAGTTTGTGTCCGTCTGTCCACTGTGCATGAAAACAGTTTGTGAGGGACCGCGCCGTAGAGATGGGCCTTGAAGATTGCCTTTCTTCGAAACTGTTTACCAGAGGTTGAAACAACCTGCACTCGTGGGAAAGCGAGAGTGTTCGCGAAGCTCGCGGGAGGAAAGGGGGATACTCTGAAGTGTCGATGGTGAAGAGTGCACGTACTTGTACAGTGTTGGTCGAGATGACTGTTCTTTCCCCGATAGTTGATTGGTTGTGTTTTTCTTTCCGCAACAATTTATTGGGTGAATGTTGGTGAATTTACTTAATCGGTTATTTCACCCGCTGAGGGCGGAGGCATAGGGTTTAAAACTAGCTGTCTTGGCGGGACCGAGAGCTGGTTTCATCAGTTAACACTACGAGGCAGTCAAATGTAAGTAACATTTCTCCTTGCATGTATCTTTCTTTGTTTTATTAATTGTTAATAAAAAGTTAACCTCTCCAGAAGTGTGCTCGAGCAGCGTGATTGAGCAATATCGAATCTGCAAGACGACAGTCATCAGCCCCATTTCTCTCTACAAGATATAGAGGGAAAATCATCTGCAATCCTCGGTTCGCATATGGATGGTGCGCAGGCAGAGTTGACGCTTCATCATCATCGTCATCAGGCGAGGTAAATTTTACCTGGATGAATGTTTCTATGCGGTGAATATTGCTTGAAGACAGAAGCGACAAACTTATATGCCACCTGAATTATGCCCTGAAGCTACAGGATAGTTTTTATCTGGGGTAAACGAGTAAATAAGTGACTGCTGCTGGTGTCCGACTGAATATTCTTTGTCTGTCAGCGGGCTTAGACTGGCTCACGAAGATGTTTACCAAGAAGAGGAGGCTCTTTCCTGTATCCAGCAATTAGCATTTCATCAACTGGGCTTGCCTGTGTCTTCCGCGGTTGTTCTTTCCATTGGCGCTTCTTTGCTTGGACGAAGCGACAGGAGTGTGCGCTCTGCTGTGCAAAATTTTCTTCAAGAAACGCAGCGACTCCCATTCTAATTTCTTTTTCCCGCCCTCAATCAGTACGACATTGCAACATTACAGGCATTGTGTACTATTATGCACATTAAGCAATTGTCCCGTCTTTGATTATAAATATATAGCTAAATAATGCCAAAAACTGTTATATGTCCTGTATGTTTGTACATTTTTTTTTGTTGAAAGTGCCCTCGTATTGTTTCTTTCGTTTGTTTTATTAACGTGAACAAGTATATCACTGCCAAGCTTCTGTAGGGTGCGCCGGCCTCGTCAAGCCTTGCCACTGGCTTTTTGCCGGTGCACCCAACATCGCCATGATGTTAAATAAATATATTCTGATTCTGATTCTGAAGTTAACTGGACCCCTTTCCTTCCCTCTTCCAATCTCTCAGACTACATACTATTACCACTCCTTTTCCCGTCAAAACTTCCCTGCATCCAGTAATTAACCGCATGTGTCTTGGCCACTCCCCCGTAGTGGGTATGTGCCAGCAACGTCTGAGGCCTTCCTTCCTTCCTTAACCTAAGCACACGAGCGTGAGAGGAAGAAGAAGAGGTGCTGGCGCTGCGAAGAAGCTCTAGCCGTCCACTCCACGGTTTGGGATCCCCGGGACTCCTTCTGGCCGCCTTTCTGCACTCGGTCCGCACTGCATACGGGATCCATAAGCCGGGCAGGCAACCGCTGGGCACCGTCTGTATATCCGCCGGCTCTACCGACCACGCTACCGCCAGGGTCAGTGGAAGACTGGACCTGCCAGACGGCACAAGTGAAGACCGCTGAGCAAAATGAAGAAGAGCAAGCCGGCGAGGGAAGCCAACAGAGGTGGCGATAAGAAGAAGCCAGTCTTCAAGCAAGTGGGTCGTGTGTTATCTCTTATCTTTCGATTTTTGAGGATAGGCAGAATACCTTCCAAGGATGTTTGAATAGGCAGATTTCTGCAGTCTTAAGAAAGATAAGAGCGTTGACAGTGAATGTCCTTTGTGACTCAGCACGTTTTGTGCGCTTTACTAACGATAATAATTTTGAGATGCACAACTTCAATGGCTTCGTAAAATGCCTGTAAGGTGTACACCAAGAGAGTGATGGAATGGGACATATATAGTGCCACGGAAAGCTCTGTGCTGAGTATTGCATGAATGTCTTGGTCATTTTTTTTTCTGAGTGAACCTCGATAAGTTTCGTAGCCAAGAGCGCCAAAGGTCCAGAGTTTTCAAACCACCGCACATTAGTAGCTATAGCCGTTAAGCAAGGGAGGGGTTGCCCTAACGGCAGCCGACAGAAAATGTGCAGGGTATTCTTTCAGCAAAGCAGATGGAAAAGGAATTCCGGCAGCGTCGTTTCATTGGCTGCGTGCCATGATGCGACCGCAATCAGCCAATGGGATCAAACTGCCCGCAAAGTTCCTTGCGCGCTATTTTGCCGGCTGCCGGCACAATAGTCCCATCTTAAACCGTAGTGCGATGTTAATGATTCTGCTACTTTGTAGCATAAAAACAGAACCTTTTCATGTGGACTCATTCTTTGGATTTTGAAGAAAAAATGAGCCCTGCCGATATCGCCAATGACATAACGGGCTTGGCGTAGTGACTGAAGAAATCCGGCTAAGCAGCCTCACTTCTGGAGAGCTCCTAAGACGTTTGTAAACTCATAGCTGTGCCCTTTGGCACTGCATCGGCCGCAGTGACGCCATAGCTCTTCGAGTCCAGAGGTTCAAAAACATTGGTGACAGATCATTAAGATTTTCTCACCATCCGGACCTTGTTCTTTTATGGCGGAGGCCTACCGGCGGAAGAATCTGTTTCAGCAGCGGGTGGGGAGTTATATGAGACGACATTATATGACTTGACCGCGCAGTTGGTTGACTACGTATCGCGCTAACAGATTATAACTGCGGGTAGGCCCCTCACTCAGATATCGCTGTGACGGGATGAAACTACTCAGCTGCTTCCCCCTCTACATCTTAGTTCGTCGTAGTGGCTATGCCCGTGCAGTCGAGGTTTTCCTGAGTCAATGCCCTATACCTGCTTAGTTTGCGCGCTTTGTTTTGAGTCGCTGAAATATTCACGAGATAGCGTTAAGCAGCTCCCGCTGCGGTAAACTCAGCGCCGGCATCGTTTAATGTGAGCAAAAAATTCACGAAAAATCCCTGGAGATGCAACCTAGTAGGCAGGCGGGCCACCTAGGCAACGCGACCTTCCTTGCGTCAACTCAAACTACCCATCGAGATTGTGAGCAAACTGCCCACTGTGACAGGTGGCAGTTAAATTACTGATCGGTCGCTCGGGAATTGTCACCTGATCGCACAAGGCGCACCGGTGGCATCACCTACATCCATCACCTACATCGCAGGGCAGTGACGAATCGCTTAACCGCTGCATCACTGCACCAGGAGTGGTATGAGGACTCTCAGAGATCTATGAATGTAAAATCAGGGATCTGTGAATGTGAAATGTAAAAGTCACCAATTCAATATATATGGGCACTAACCCATTAAGATACCGCGTCATGACCTTAAGGCGGAGCCTAATTGTCCCCTCCAATTTTTTTTTGTGAAGTATGGAGACCAGCAGCAACATAGCGAATGAGAGCCGTGGAATCTACCTTCATTGAGAACAAACATTGATTCGAGTCATCGTCGTCCTCTATTTAAAGAATTCAAGGCGGTTGACAGCCCTTCGGAGTCCTCCGCTAGCGGTATCCCGGCTGTCCAGGAACAGGTTAGGGACGAAACATTTCATGCTCTTGGGTTTTGCAGATCACAGCAGACGTCGAAGGGCTCTTAGGCGAAGACCACGATGCACCGAAGCCTAAGAACCTCTTCGACGGTGGAGCCACGACGGCGGTGCTGACGAAACATCGACCTTCCATACTCGATGTCAGGAAAAAGGTGAGCCTCTTGAGAAGACAATACAGCTGCTCATTGAAGTGCGGCTCTGAATCACTTGTCGAAATAGCGCACCACTGTCCGCTGCTCAGAGAGCATGAAACACAGCACATGCGTACACCGCGTGCAACTACGTCGTGAGATGAATGCTCATATCTCATAAAGGAACCAGTAAGTTCAAAGATGGTTCTTTACGTTTCTTCGGAGGGGCACAGGACCTCTCCAAACGTGAATTCGACGGTGTTGAAGGAGCAGACGATGATTGATGCCAGATGATGGAGACAAAGAGAGAATATATTTACAGGATGTACAAGGGCAAACTGCGTTACAAGTTGAGTCACACAGACAGTCAAACTGCAACTTAAAAGAAAAGATTTCACACAGAGAAACTCGACAAGACCTTACTCATCGACCCGAGGTTAGAGTCTAGGTCCGTACTGCACGGAGACTCTAGCTCAACTAGACAAGACTGCCCTCCAATGATTTTACATGCAATTTTAAAGCTTTTGCAAACAAAGAAGTTAGGGCGGTCCTACTTCGAGGCCCGCCCTAAGCTTCGATAACCAATGGAGGTAGCCACAGCCCCTGAAGGTTGGGCCCAACTTCGAGCCCAGGGCTTGGCTAAAAAGAAAAAGAAACACATACAAAAACATTCCGAAAACCCTCTTGCCGAGGGGAGTTCTCGGCCTTAGTGCTTGATGCTTTCCCTTTCCCTGCCGCACCCGCGCGTAGCCTCTCAAAGGATGAAGCGTTTTTTTTTAGCTAATTGGCGGGACCACTGACCCACTGGCTTGCCGCAGAAATGTCAGACGGCGGAGAACTGCGAGGCTTCGGTGCCATCGAGAATGCCAAAAAAAGAAGAAAAAAAGGGGCCCATTGCGGAATGCGAGGTGGTCCGCGAGGGGCACGTGGGTAGGGGGGAGCTCGGAGCTTCACTGAGAGCTTTCCAGGTAGACCAGAGGCCCGCAGTAACCGCAAGCTAAGGGAATAAGAAAAAAATGTACGCGTTGGTGGAGCACGGCCTTACAGAACCTGAAACGTATTTTTACAGCAAAGAAACAATAAGGCTAGTATGCGCAGGGAACTATACGACAAACGTGGTGAGTTGAAACTGTACACTTTATACAAGCCTGATATATATTTTGCGAGCGTTCTGTTCTGTGTGACCCCTGGTTTGTTGTTTCCTGTAAAATTATAGCTGCTCTGCCTGCCCGCTTTGAGGTACCAGCTGGGCTAAAATTTAGCCTTTCTGACAAAATTTAAGGGGCCTTTATATATATATATATATATATATATATATATATATATATATATATATATATATATATAATTATATATATATATATATATATATATATATATATATATATAGTGTACATCGGTAAAGAAACAAAAATGTGGTATAATCAGCACCGCTGTGACAGAACCCAGTCGTTGAAACCGGTAAAGAGAATGCCGGGTAAGTTTCCACACATGATTACAACACATCACTTGTTCAGGACGAGGGATACTGGCTCTTTGAAGAACAGAAGTGAACCAGCAGAAACAACTAGTTCACGCAAAACTAAAACCGAATAAATTTTAATGGAAAGCCTGTGATTAAAAATAATGAAGTAATGAAACATCATAAATATAAAACGTGGTCATCACACAAGGCATCAGTGGAGGGTATCTCCAACTACAGGTCAGCAGCAAGAAATCCTCTGCAATTATGCGGGATTTGCGGTCAAGTTCGACTTGAACAAGTTTACTTCCGCGAGAATTTAAAAAAAAACAGTGTGTGAAGTCTTTGCACGTGAGGGGGCAACACAAAACAAAACAAAACAAAACGAGGTTCACTGTTAGCCTCAGTCCAGTAGCCAACGCTTGGACAAAGGGACTTGTCTTCTTCTATAGTTGGATACAGTTCAAGAGCTCGGGAAGCAGCGAATGCTTCTCAAAGGAGGCCCTCCAGCCAACTGACATCGACCGGTTCTTATGACGTCACAGTTTCAATGCAACACAGGCTGGACAGGAAAGGGAAGGAAACCATCCCTTGCTTCCGTACCATGGGGAGTGGTTCGTTGTTCGAACTAGGGCTGTCTTTTTCCTTTCCTGCCTAGCCTCGGCTACAGTGCCATAAGAAAATTGTCCGCGAGTATTGCGTGAAAGGTGACTGGCAAGTGTCTCTGTGATATGGGATTAACGGCGACGTCATGATAATCGGTGGACGCCACTGGTTGTAGAGCCTCCTTTGGCTAGCTGACTGAGGCTCCCCCTGGAGCCTTGTTCATTAGGTTCTGGAAGTTAGCGCTCGTCCGAACCCTCGACCTCCGAATATCGCGTCCGGTGCTCTTACCAACTGAGCTACGGTGATGGCTGTCCAATCTGCTGCTTTCGTGGGTTATTATGTTTTGCGTGTAAGCGAATTTTGAGAGTGTTCACCAGCGCCACCCTCTTACGTAGCGGCGGACGTAGCACATCCTGTAATACCGCGAGTGTGACGCGGAACGTCATCTAACGGCGAGGGCGGAAACTGTGCGAGAACCCTCCTATGCTACCTATGGCATGAAGACTGCCAGAACCGCGACCCTCGTTAAGCTATTAGCAGACAAGGCAAATGAAATGAGGGGCTCGTTTGACAAACATATGAAGGAAGCCAACAGCCACCGAAACCAAGGTGCATAGGGGAATATATATATATATATATATATATATATATATATATATATATATATATATATATATATATATATATATATATATATATATATAGAGAGAGAGAGAGAGAGAGAGAGAGAAGTACGGACTGCCAGACGGAGGGACGGATGGATAGATCGATAGATGGATACATAGATAGATAAGGGAGTAATTACTAATTGGCATCTACCCAAGTGCAGTCATACGGCTGGCTACAAAGAAAAGCTATACAGCTTCCACGGCAACTTCATAGTTAAAGAAAAATTTCTCCTGGTCCGGGGTTGAAACCCGGGGCCACCTCTTTACCGGAGCAGTCGCTCTACCGACTGAGCTAACCGGGACGATTAGCATATGATAGGGCGAGAGCGAACTGATCAATAACAAAGTAGGAACAGTGCTATTCCAATGTGGACTTGACCCTCTCGACGATGGTGGGCTTGTGATGTTTTCCCGCCCTTTTGCGTGCTCTACTTTCCAGGCCAAGAAAGCGCCTGCCAAACCCAAAAAACACGCCGCCGCTGAGATCGACAAGCAATCACAAAATGCTTCCAAGCTGGCTGTTCACGCTTCTCCGGGACCTACGTCCGCCACCGCTGTCAAAGGTGGCGGAGCGATGGACGGCAAGAAGGCGGCCGCAGACGATGCGCAACGCAGACGGTCGGCCGCGGAGGGCGGCGGCCGCGACAAGACCGGCGAGATGTCCGCCCCCCACACGGCCATGCACAGTTCGGTAGCGCCCGGAAGCGGCCAGAGCGCCATCGCCGTTTCCAGCGGGGGAACTTCACGAGTCTTCTACATCTGCGCCGCGGTCGTTGTCTTGGCTATGGTCGTGCTCGCTGGGACCCTGGTGGCGCTGCTGTCGAAGAAATACATCAAGAAACCCGTGACTGCCACCTCGTCCCTCAAAGCGGATGCAGAGGCGCAGGCGCTCAGAGCATCGTCCTCACCGTCCTCCATGTCGTCGTTTGGGGAGGAGTATGGCTGAATAGCAGCAAGGTCCCTTGATACTCCCCCAAACCGATCAAAAGATCCCCCAAACTGATCAAAAGACCCCGGCAGTATGTCTTCATGTGAAGAGTCTACCAGTATAGATTAGAATCCCGAATGCTTAAGGTTTTCTCTTTACAGTGCGAACTGATGATCGACCGAACAATTTTTTTTTTGTGCAGGGTAGAGGTGTGGGAAGGAACACCAACAGTCTGTGGTATTTCAGCAGCATTTATGCTTGCACAACAACGGACGCTTTCGTGTGCCACGCCGGTGAAGACACACAAATCCATGTACGGATTTTGTGGATCGCATTTCTAGGGTTGTGGTGCAAGTGTCTGTACTAACTATAGATGCTAATGAACTGTCTTAAGTACAAGTCAAATGAATTGGTACTGAAATGAGAAATCGCTTCTTATATTGGTTTGTTGGTTTATGGGGAAAGGAAATGGCGCAGTATCTGTCTCTCATATCGGCGGACACCTGAACCGCGCCGTAAGGGAAGGAATAAAGGAGGGAGTGAAAGAAGAAAGGAAGAAAGAGGTGCCATAGTGGAGGGCTCCGGAATAATTTCGACCGCCTTAATACCATCTAGCGTTTTTCTTTTGGCTTGCTTCGTTTTGAGACACGCCTTATATATTTCCAGCAGTGACTCTACTCGAGCGGCTGTTAGGTCTTGCGTCTGAGATAACAGATACGTCTCGCCAGTTACAAACGCCTTTCCCAGCATTCCACTTCCACCTATAGTATTGCGCCATCTGGTATCACGATCTTGATTTTTCTTTTCCAGCTCCGACTTATCTGAGCGCATTGAAAGTAATAGTAGTATTCGTCTTAAGTTGAACGCATTCTCGCGGCGAGTGTTGAAAGTTGTCCGTACGTTTTGTTACAAACTGAGGTATGACGTGAGCTGCTGAAACTGCTGCCGTCAATACCACGCCCTACCCTGATGCCCGTGCTTAAAAAAAAACAAAATAGGGAATCTGAAGGTGCTGCCTCATCAATCTTATCATGGCAAGGAGGGAACTGGTTTTCTTCACACCGGCTAAATTTTACAGTTTCAACAATCTGAGGTGGTTGTATATAATGAACAAACCTGGGCAAATGAAAGCAGTAACTGGCACAGCTCGGGAAAGCGTTGATGTCTCATTGCAGCGCGGCATCTAATTACTTTTTTCCGGTGCCTTCAAGTCTCAGTCCATGTATCTCCGCGCTCTCGTAGCTTGCAGAAGTAGTTGATGCTTTTAATAGCATTGTTCATATCGCTATATGACCGCCAGTATACCTTTCTCAACACAGACATGCTCAATGATGTCCGCAAAAAAAAAAATTGAGAAAGTGTGAAAAAAGTACTCAAAGCTCTATCGCGAAGCCTTGTAGCCGTCGTATGGAGTTGCAACTAATAATGCTTTCATAGGCAGTAGCTCTTTTCTTCTGAGTATCCGGAAGACAGAGCTTTAGATTTCATATTCATGGTTGTTTCTGAAATCTTTTAACGTTTGCGTATGCGCGATTTGTTGCGCACTGATGGGTCTTTTTTTTATTTCATTCAGTTGCAAGTCTGTCCTGCCCTCGGTGTTTCTACAAGCTGAGACTAAGGGGCCAATCACTAGCATGCTTTAGTTCGTCTGCTTCCGAGGCCTCCCAGTCTACATTGTTAACCTTCAGTTCTACGTTGTGCTTTTATGTGTTCTCATTCCCTTCGGAGTAATGTGCAGCTCGCGCAAGCCTCATCGCCGTTGTGACGTGCAGAGCGCGATACTTCAGCTGTCACTGTCCCAAGGAATCAACAATCAGTACTGTTAATATGCCGACAGTTGTAGAGCTCAGGCCGCCAACGGGCTGACCACCCGCGAGACTTTGCATTTCTTGCATTATTTGTCTCATGTGAGCATTGATGCCGCCGAGGTGGCTGAGTGGTTATGGCGCTTGGCTGCTGGCCCGAAAGACGCGGGTTCGATCCCGGCCGCGCCGGTCGAATTTCGAGAGAGGCGAAATTCTAGAGGCACGTGTACTGTGCAATGCCAGTGCACGTTAAAAAGAACCCCAGGTGGTTGAAATTTCAGGACCCCTTCGCTACGGCGTCCCCCATAGCCTGAGTCGCTTTGGGAAGTTAAGCCACCATAAACCATAAACCATGTTAGCATTGATGTTTGATGCATATATTCTGACATTCCTAGTCTGCATTTTTGTTTCTATTTTGGATTGTTTATTTCCACCTTTAGGAGAGCAGTATTTAGTATAAGTTACTAAGCTAGCACATGCAGTTATAACGAACGCTCGCTTATTACGAACGAGGGCGGTGCTGCCATCAAAATATGTATTAGGGCAATGGCACTGGGTTTCGGATACAACGAACAATCGTTGCCGCACAACTCCTTTCTTCTGCGGACAACACACAGGACAGGTTTAATTTGACGGATACAGGAGAGGCCTTTGTTCTTGTTGAAAATGTTTATCGACCATAATTTATGAACACCGTGGTTGGAGCCCGTATTTCAGGCTTCCATTGGTCGAAGCTGCTTCGGCGGCCCGGTTTACGAGCCATTTCTGGCGCTCAGGGCCTGCGTTGTCTCCTGCAGTGGGTTCAGTTAGGCTGCTGCTGCTGCTGCTGTTGTTGTTGTTATCCTCATACTATGGCACATGCCCACATAGGGGAATTGGACAAGAATCGGGGGGCACAGAGAGTTTTTCAGGTAAATATATCCTAGACGAAAATAAAATGAATGGCAAGGAAGGAAGAAGTAAACAAAAAGTAACAACGAAATGAAACGGGAAATGCATAACGCACGCAGGAGATCGAGACTGATGTTTATAGCCGAGTAGTTAAATGATAATGATAAAAATAATATTGAAAAATTAAAAATAAATAAATTAACAAGGTAGCCGACTTGATTCCTTTAAAAAAATTTTGGACGGCGGTAAAAACAGACTTGTGGCTGTACCCAAGTGTGGTGGCTCCAAACGACAATATGACTGGGCTGCTCGAACAAAGGCCAAGCTGTTGTAGTGGTTTCTCTAAATGTAAAAGCCGTCTTCTCATCATGGTGTATCGGCGAAAAAACAGCACAAAATGGTCTATGGTTTCGTGCTCACCCCAGAATACACAGACGGGATTAAGCGCCAAGCCAGACCTGTGCCAATAAAAATTTAAGGGTGGGATCCGGCAGCGGAGCCTTGATAGATATACTTCAACCTGCCGTGAATGGCATGATTGCCTGCTTCTACTGATGATGGCGATTTTAGGAATACATGTTTTACCTTCTCCTCCCTGTGCTATATATATGTAAAAAATATGCATTTATCAAGTTGCCACAATTTTACAGCGCGCACAAATTCTCCAGCCCATCCTGGCTGTCTATTCTTCCAGATTGGCCACGCGCTATTACAAAACTACCATCAATACATTTAATGTGGCATAGACAGTTACCATTGCAACGAAGCATTGGAAAAAAAGACGACGAGGAATAGCAGTCTGAAGCGTGAGAACGTGCAGCGAAGAAGCAGTTACGCAATGGCCGCTCCATCGGAGCTCCCTGCCGCTTCTACATCTGACCACGGTATGTACTTAAAAACCAAGGATGTCGTGTACAGGAGCTGCCCTGTCTCCAGTGAGGGCTTCGGCAGCTGAATAGTAACGCAAACGTTGCTCTCTCAGAGGTGACGCAAGAGACCGAGGTGCCTACGGCATCAACCAATGCGCCTGAGGATGCGACCCAGCCTGAGGAGAGGGATAGGACGCTTCCGGACGCTAGCAGTGAGTGGTCCTTCTACTCCTCCAATTAAGCGTTTTTTTACCACTTGTTCCAACCACGCGAGCCTTACCTGGTGACATATTGGGCGAATCATTTAGAGCATTTTCTGGGTGGCTGAGTCTTGCGGTGATCATTCTTAATTTTGCGCCGCCTCTGGTCATTTCTTTGAATCATACTTCAACCTTACTTACTCTAAACGCTTGCGCTTATACACATTGAAAAGCTAAAGCAGAGCTTTTAAAATGTGACCAGATGTGACCAGTTTAACGGGGTAGAATACTTGAAACTAGCAAATAAAGCATGCGAAGTCCTTTCGGGCTATTATTTTAAATGACGCGATCACCAATTCAAATCGTGATGGCATTCTAACTCCTTCGCAGCGCATAGCGCGGAGCCTTGGTGGAGAGCGCATGATGACGTCATTTGCTGTGTCAGTAAATTTGAAACGCATAAACGCTTGCTTTGAAGGAAGAAACCAAAATCACGGAAAGCCAAGCCTACCGAGCGTTGTTTGGTCGCATTCAACGGCGCACGGCAGGGTTTGATTGACTGCAGTGGAAATTTTAAATCTTTAAACCCCTGACGTAACACTAGGCTTCTCCGCACTATCCTTGTGCTTTGAGTAGAAGGCTAAACTTTATTCGTGGATTACATCATGATTTCAAATGACAGAAAAAAATTGGCATAGTTTACCTATATCCTATGTAGGTATCCATCGTTAAATATAGCGGAATTCTGAAAAAGTGATGCGGTTGCGCTTTAAAAAAGGACGAAAGGTTGGCGCTGTTTGAGAAAAGAGATGGTCGGCAACCAGTTCACGCGAGAGAGGAGGGGTCTTAGAGGTTCTAACACAACACGTGATTGACCTCAGCGTTTAATAGCTCTAGCTTGTCGCGGCAGTTTAAAGTCTAGTTTTCTTGGAAAAACTACAATGATCCCGTTGAATCACAAACGTGAAAGCGCGAAATCTTCGAGAGTCTTTCCACACATATCGCTTCAGCCTTATGGTTTCTTGCTCGACAGACAGAAAGCTTTTCATCGACAACTATCCCTACTTTGAAAGTAACTTGTGCTCCACTAATACCGTAACTATTCAAGCGGGGAAGCAAATCACTCTGCTAAAAAAAAATCTGTAATCTGAACGCTGAAGGGCTGCAAAAAATTGGAACTAATAATTAGGCATAAACAGCAAGAGAAAAAAACAAGCATTGCTGACTAGTTTCAGTACTATACGTAGTTTTGTTTGTTAGCGTGCGGCCATGGAAACAATGGCATGCTTCGAAAAGAAAGTTGAAAGTAATACCGCGTGCTTATACTTTCTGAATTGAGCTTCGTCGACATAGTATTGCGTGCTTTGACTCACTAGCGCCCTTTCCGTGCCGTATGTGGCCATGAAATACGATAATCACTCATCTCTGCTTAGCCCGGCTGACCACAGAAGACCAAGTGGACATCAAGCAGCCCGGGCGTGATGTCACCACCAAAGATGACCGGGCCGCAGGCTTTTCCGACCAACTATCCCCATCTTCTCCGATCGGTGAGCTCGTCGTTCTTTTGTTTGTCTTTTTTCTTCACCAAGCACCTTGGTGTAATCCCTTTGGGGCTATTTTTGGCCGCATATGATTCATCTTGGCTGCAGGCACGTCATGCAATTTTATCTTAATGGGATCCTTGACACAGCGGTCACGGATTTAATTAGCGGCGTCCTAGAATGCATAAAAAATACTTCGTTTGTAAACGGCCACATCCATGGAAGCAAGGAAAGGTTAGAGCTTGACGCGAATGACTGTCATCGTGTTTAATATGAAATGAATGCATCATATCTACATTTTCACTGTGCAAGTTTAGCCCAGTGTATACCCTTGGTTCATCCATCTGGGACCTAAAAAGCGGCTGTTCCTATGAGTTACCCGACACTGTACTTGCAAATTGTACTTGGGGCAGACACCCTCTGATGCCCATCGGCAGTGTTCTGCAACTTGATATTGTATAACAAGAAGCATATATAGCCGGCTACACCTTAAGTCTGCAATGAAGCTCCGTCCACATTTAGGGCCCTCGCACTGAATTCCTACACGACGAAAAGAATAGTCCTTTGTTGAAACTGTTATTGTCGCCTAAACAAGAAACCAATCACAAAGACAAAAAGTATAAGCTCTAAAATTATGATAAATGGCTCGTTTAATTAAGTCAAACATTAAAAAGCTGTTCTCGTCGTGGACTGCGGCCCAGTGTTAATACTGCTTTTGAAGTTGTATCCTAGTATAGGCGCTGCTACTTGCTGAAAATTGCTCTAATTGTGTAGAATAGTTGCAGCGCACATATAAGTTACAATTGATTTTCACTATTTTATTTTTTAGCTGTAAATCTTGTCAAAATAAGCACACATGTCGAGACAGACGGATGTAAGGAAGAATCGAACGAGAATCTTCCGTTATCGAACGAGAATCTCTTTTCCGTTATCGAACGAGAACCTCTCTTCCGTTATCTTTCACTGAGCACCGAATTAGATTTCCTTCGGACAGCTTGGTGACACTTGCGCCATCCGGTCGCAGCGCCCGCCGACCAGGACGAGATGACGCCCTACCAGCGCAAGGTGGCCAACGCGACCCTGTGCTGCAGCGTGAGCGTCATCGGCTTCGTGGTGGTCACCATAGCGGCGCTGGCGATCAGCCAGCGGGCCAGGCAGTCGGATGACGTCCTCAGCTGCAGCTCCGAGCAGTGCGCGAGCGCGACACGCTATCTGAACGCGATCGTCGAGCAAGACCTGCACCCTTGCGTGGACATCCACCAGCACGTGTGCGGAATGTGGACCATTCGGCGACAGGGAGTCGGCTTCGTGCCGGATGCGTTCGGCCTGTTCCTCCGTCGCTTTCGGAACAGGCTGCTCCAGGCGGATGACGCTGCCTTGGGCGAGAGGATGACTCCAGGCAAGTGGCCTCCGTCACTTATGAACAGTTTAGAGGTCTATACTTTGAGCACATCGAAATCCACAAGTAGCCATTCCTGTCTCAGATTTATGAGTGCCACCTTTTGTACAAACACCTCTGCTCCCTGCCTCGCGATCTCAATGTCATCGGTCGCATGGAATGATATCGCAAAGCAAGGTCGCATGACCCTCTGTCGCTCCATCGAGATCGGAATGATGCTAGCCAAGGCACGAATGCGTTCTGGAAACATACTGAAGAGAACGCGTTAGGCTTAACAGCTGCTCGTGCAGTATGTCGCCGCCTGGGGACAGATCAAGGTCAAGGGGGTTGCATACATCTCCCTTACACAAAGAGCTGAAAATTTTCAGAACATACGAGAACCCTTCCAACTTCTTTTCGGGCTTTGTATCTTCCCTGCCATGCCATTCGCTTGGCTATCCATTTCGGCTTTTTTTTTTCGTGAGGTTTTCCTAATGACATCGCTTCGCTGTGTTTTGTTTTTTGAACTGCACGTTTTAAAGAAGCTTCTGACTTGATTACAAAGGTTCTCACAGGGGTTTTTGAGTATGCTGTCAAAGTTATCACGTAGATTGTCCTTTCCTTTTTCGAAAAGAATTCCAGGATATGGAGTTACGCGAGCAGCCTCGTACTGGCTTCCAAACAGGTGTACCGTGACTATGAGGCTGGCCCGTTTGCAGTATGCCATCAACAACTGCCGCGCAAATAGCATTCTTGCAGCACGATTCATTTCAGCCATTTTAACGCGCCGTGTGAAGAGAGGCACCACTGATACGCAGGCTTACCTCTTGATTTTGCAAAACCTGTGCCATTTAGACCAACATTCACGTGTCTTCTACAAATTATGTGGCATCAAGAAATAAAAATATCTGCACCTGAGTTACTCAATAAACGTTTTTTAGCCTTCAATGCATGACTTTTAATGCGTGAGAAGTCATTGAATGCCTGGACGAGCAGTTTTTTTTGCTTGTTTCTTTACCTCCTACTCTGATAGAGCTCGAGCGGACAGGAATAAGACTTCAGTTACAATTTTGGAAAAGAATGATATTTTGTATCAAAAACTCCGCTGCTATGCAGATTACCAGATTTTTGTGGAAAGCTTCAAGCCGCGTTTGCTGTCTGTATTCACTTCTTACACTAAACTGACTTTTATTTGATAATTGTGCGGCTGTTGCTTATGTTTGATTTTTGTGCATTAACTGCTTATCGGTAGAAGCAAGAAGAAATGTCCGAAGGATAGGAGATGTGAAGGTTTGCTTCAGCACTCGGTCTTTGCGGACGTTAATAAGCGCTGCAGCATATTGACGCCTGCAGTCGTATCGTACAACACATACGGTTATGTGTCTGAATTGAGTGCGATCTTTCTTCCTTTGCGCAGTCGTTCAAATTGGGAAGCGCCTCTTAGAAGACTGCTTCGAATACATGAACGCGACGAACCCAGTTCTTCAACGAGACATCTCCCCGCTACTGGATGTGCTGAATGTGTCATCTCTCCTGGCGAGGGAATCATCCAGCACTGCCTTTGTGCGCGCCATGGCCATCTCATTCACCACCGGCTTCCACAGCGCGATCGTCATAGCTCGCAAGAAGCGCGACCGAGGCGCATACGTCCACCTCCTCAACGCGCCGTCGATACGCCAAGAACTGCGAGCGGAACCGACGGACAAGTACGTCGAAACATACGTCGAAGACGTCGTCCGGCACGTGTCGGCAACCAGCGACGCCGCGACCATCGCTCGAAACGTGCTGGACGTCGACAGCGAGGTCGAATCTTTCGCTGAACTGGACGTGCGGCACCAGTGGCTCACGTATGGCGAGATCAAGGAGGATGCCAAATTCCCGAAGGGCGTCTGGAGCAGTGTGTTCCAGCTTTTCGGCGAAGCCGGTCTAACCGTGGCCGACAGTGATGTCCTCCTCTTCACTGGCTATGAGCCAACACGGAGGGTCTTTCAGAACCTCACCTCTGCTCCCGTTCGGACGACGGTGTGGTACCTCACCGTGACCCTTCTTGCACAGGTGAGCGGCAGTGTGAATTTTAATGCGACGCGGGGATTTATAGATTTGCCACCTTTTTAGAGCGAAAGCACTTGTTCAGACGTACCAACCCCGAGCAAGAATCTTGTAATGTTGTCTTGCCTTGTGCCTCTAGTATTGTGCTCCGAATTAACCCGAGCTAAACCCGAGTTGCTCGGATAAGTTCGGAGGAGCATCACGCCAGCTGTGGTTAATAGGAGGAGGGTGTCACACCACCTAGGTCACGTAACATTGTGGCGTCATCACAACCTGCCCAAACAAGTGGCAGCAAAATTATAACTTAGACGCGAGAGGTTGCTCGGGAACAGCAACATGCAGTGGCGCGTCGCTTAGCCGTTGCGCTACTGCGCTGGTAGTGGTATGAGGACTCTCCGCGATATATGAACGGTAAGGAGAGTATAATTCTGTATATATGGACATTAACCCACTAAAGGTGTCGCACCATACTCTTAAGGCAGAGCTTAAGTGTCCCCTCAAATTGAAGAAAGAAAACTTGCTTTCGCATGCCTACTCTGCTTAGCTATGTCAAGTCCTTACGACGATTTTGGCGACTTAGTTGGCAAATTGTTTTCGGTCCTTGTTTTTCAGAACGTGTTCTTTGTTGAAGCATGTTTCAAAAGCTTCTTCTTCATTGTAAGCGAAAGTACACAAAATGGACAAATTCCACAATTTTGCCCCGTGACGAAAGGTCAGTCTATGGAGAAAAACTAAGGCTGATGTCTTCTTGCGCTTCACAATTAAGGAGGCAGTGGCTATCCTTTGAAGTGCTAACAGCTGTGGCAGTGCAGTTAGCTCCCAAAGGAATAACCCAGCAGTATTTTTAGCCTTTCCGGCTCAAGAGTACGAGAGTCATGTAGAGGACGGCAAATCTACCGTTCGGCTGCATGCTGGATAACTGTTTAGGGCGATATCTGTATGAGGACATTTTAATGGAGTAAGCGATGCCGTCTTTGACATTCTAGGATGTCATAACCTCGAGGCCCATCGCACACTTCCTGTACAGGCTCTCCGCTACGACTTCGCCAGGCGCTTCCGGTCCGCCCACTACCGTGAGACGTCGTACCTCTGTTTCGACGCCGTCAGCCGGGCCCTCCAGCTGCACTGGCACATCGTATTGCGTGAGGTGGCCGTTGGCAACCTCGATGACGGCATCAGCGAACTGAACTCTATGTTCTACCACATCCATAAGATCACCGTACCCGACTGGCTTGACAACGACACAGCGCTGCAAGCGCACCAGAAGATTGACCAGACATCTTTAGAAACTTTGGCACCGTCAAGGAGCGCAGTCAGTGGGGACGTCAACACGATGTACCTCCAGCGCGCTTCAGCGGCTGTGGCGGGATCAGACCGCCATTTTACCGGAAGTTATGTCACATTGCGCGTGGCGTCACAGCAGGAGGCCATGCTGCGGGAGCCTCCGAACGCAGTGACCGCCCGCATGACTTCCCTGTGGGCTCATAAGGGGCCCGTTTACGACGTCCTGTACGACAAAGTTTTCCTTCCGCCAGTCTTTCTTGCGAGCCCACTGCTCTACGATGACCGCAGAGCGCCGCCTTTTCTGTACGGCACAGTTGGAGCGGCGCTGGCCAAGGCCTTGTCCGACGCAATCGGTCCATACGCAAGGTTAGTATGCTTACCTACTGTGCGGTCAGTTTCGGTTCTTCAAGAATGGCTAGAAGCATCCTTTTGAGGCTCACGGTCTACTCACGTAACTTTTAAGTTTCAAATTTTTTAAATTCTCTTTACAGCGAGCAATAATCTTTCTAATATGTAAGAGAAACCTTAAGGTTTCTCTTACATATTAGAAAGATTATTGTTTTTCGAGAATGTGAACCACACTATATTCGACGACAATTTTCTGTTGCACTGGGACCAAAGCAATAGGACCGAACCGGCAGCGTGACTGCGTGGCGGAGTACGGTCCCGAAGAGCATTTATTTTTGCAACTTTGTTTCAGCTCTGAAGGCCAATAAAACTTATAAGCTACTTTTTGACATATCTTTCATGTGGTTACCAAGATGTTACCAGCTAAGAGTAGTGTTATTATCACCCTTATTTTTTCTTTGCATCTCTCTCCCGCGCACAAATAGAGGCTAGTTTCCTAGAGCGTCGCAAAGGGTTCCGGCCTCGCTCAGGCCGCCTATTGTAACCAGAAAGCAGCTTACTCGCCATATCCACGCCTCTCCGAGAGATTCACCTTCTGAGCTTCCAAGTAAACCCCGCATGGCTTTTCCTCCTTGGACGTTAACTTAAAACCGGCAACGAGCTGACGAAAAAAGAACGCAACAAAAAGAATAGAACGATCGTTTACAGGCTGGACTTGTTGGTGTAGTGACGGATGGGGAAAGGCATCTCCCCTTTCCTGATAAGCCGTCTGCAGGGCTGCAGAATTATCTGCGAGTACATGCTGTTTCTCTTCAATCCTACGTAAAACACAAAATTTCCTGAGCGTACCTGGTCAGTATATGAGCATGCCTATGGTTTTAAATGTCCACAATTGCCACTGAGATGTAATCTGAAACAGAATAAATCCAGAGCGTCCCCGAGCTCAGTTTGTAACCATGTTATCACATGGTCAGTGTCAGTGACCTGACCGCGCGCTTGTTTGAATCGATGTGGCAGCTCAGGTTAGCACAATGTCTCTGGGTCCTAAACTTTGCTTAGCAATTAGTCATAATCAAAAGGCGGACAGCAGCACAGTGAAGGCTTTCACTTAATTTATATGGCATTACGCAGCAGAACCTAAGCACTCGGCAGTTTTCTTTGTCGCTTTGAGCCACGTGCGTAGGACCAAGCGCGGAGAGGACTGGGTGCGCTCAAGTCTCTTCGATATGCGGTCGTGCAATCGTGGACTGCTGGGAGCCTGCGTACTAATAGAGAAAGCGAGGGAGATAGCGAAGGGTACAACGCAGCTGTCGAGAGAGGGTGGGATGTGACGAAGCTTTTCCACTTAAGCTTTTTTGCTTCTTCAGGTGGAACGCTACCACACCACACCCGTCCCACAATACTTGGTGGTCGAGCAGCAAAATGTTCGACGCCCAGCTGCGGCTGGGCTGCCTGCGCACTCGCGCCGACGAAGACGTGCTCCGCCACCCGGAGCGGGCTGTCCACCCGAGGACGTCGGAGGCGTTTAAGAGCAGCGCCTTTGGGTGGGTTCGTGCAGCCAGGGTAGCTCACGACGCCATGAAGGCCGCCCACTACGACGGCGGCAACAGGTTTACGCGCGACAAGTACTGGCCCGGGGTACAGAGGCAGTTCTTCAAGCGTTTCTGCCTGCTGTCCTGCGGAACGGAGCGCCAGGACCCGCTGAGACCACAAGAGCGTTGCTCCTGGCCGCTCATCAGCATGCCGGAGTTCGTGGCGGCCTTCGAATGCCGCAACGAGTCCTACAAGCTAGTGCAAGAGACGTGCAAACCCTTTTGACTCTGCTTATGCATCACCTACTAGTGAAACTTTCTACACACTGTCGGCTCTTGTAGATGAGGTTGCCTATTTGGTCAATAGTATTAGTGCAGTTTATTACATAGTAAGTCACATTCCATTAAAATATACGCTAATTAAGACATTGACACTGCCATTATGGTTGTACACGCAGCAACTTGCTTATTTAGGAAATGATATGGTCGACGGAGATATCATAAGAATGTGGTCCAGTTTTGGGCATCTTTCAGAAGCAGGTCACATGATGACCAGCTAAAATATTGTGCCAAAATTGGAGCCTAACCGCACGTGCACACGAGGCTGTTGTGATTCAGGATGACATGGTTTTGCTGTTCGTAAATCGCTGCCTGTACATTTCTTGAATTTTTCAGAGATGGATAAATAATGCCACCAAAAAATGTTCTTGGATGCTTCCAAAGCTACAAACGCGTGCTAGCGTTAACTAGTAGAAGGCGCTGATATGCGCTTGATACACAACCATGTACGGAAGGCTGTTTTATGCCTCTTGCCCAAAATGAAAAAGGCGCGGTCGAAAATGAGACATGCTTGGATATGCGGCCGGGTAGGTTATGCATTCGGCTGGATGTACGATCGTCCACTCAATCGGCACAGCAACGACACTTTCTGTGCATTACGGTGAAACGTGTTCCTGCACGCCCTTAAGGGTGTTAACTGCGCTGCAATTCCTCTGCCAGCGACTCCATCCCAATGTTTAACCCCTTTTTAGTCTCAACTGCGAGTATTTGTGCAGTGACTGCACTGCTACTGAAATCTCTGCTAGTATAAAATGTCAATTTTCTAATTACGTCAAGGAGCCCAGAAAATTTAATGCGCATATATCTTCTAATGCCTGGACACCATGATTGCTCAGCATATTAAGTTGAGACTTGACAATTACGAAGATAAATGTGCGCATTCCTTCACCTGCGCTGAGTAGTACAGCATCGTTTAGGTGCAAAACAAGTTTAAATGCAAGATATGTTGTCTTATTTATTTACTGGAATGCTACGCCATTCGCAATGGCTATCAAGGCTATCGGTAATACCCGAACCCTAATTCCCTTCAAACCTCATTGAACAAATAGTGCCGCCTCCATTTTTTTTCATTGCAAATCACATCGCTCGCTTCGCAATGGGAGCCCTCTGAACACCCTAATTCATTTAGTTGCCGTGACGCAGCGCAAGTCATTTGAAATGACACTTTGTTATACGACCCCAAATGCAAATTGTGTTGGGAGAAGGCGGGCTTGCATCATATGATGCGAACCCGCCCAAACAATTCATCTTATGACCCAAATGCAATGCCAGATCATGCAAAGCATGATCAATAATTTAGACAGGCAGAGCAGAATGGTGGGTCTAAAAATTAAAATGCAGAAAACCAAGGTAATGTTCAACAGCCGAGCAAGGGAACAGCTGTTCACAATTGGCAGCAAGGGCCTGGAAGTGGTAAAGGAATTGACAGCTGATACGGATCATGAGAGGGAAATAACTAGAAGAATAAGAATGGGGTAGAGCGCATATGGCAGGTTCTCTCAGGTCATGAACAGCAGTTTACCAGTATCCCCAAAGAGAAAAGTGTACAACAGCTGTATCTTGCCGCTAGTCACCTACGAGGCAGAAACGTGGAGGCTAACGAAAAGAATTCAGCTTAAGTTAAGGAAAACAGAGCGAGCCATGGAGAGAAAAATGCTAGGTGTAACGTTAAGAGACCGGAAGCGGGCAGAGTGGGTGAGGGAACAAAAGCGTGTTAATGGCATCCTAGTCGAAATCAAGAGGAAGAGATGGGCTTGGGCAGGGCATGTGATGCGAAGGCAAGACAACCGCTTGTCCTTAAGGGTAACGGAGTGGATTCCAAGAGAAGGCAAGCGTAGCAGGGGCGGCCGAAGGTTAGGTGGGCGGATGAGATTAAGAAGTTCGCAGGCATAGGGGGGGGGGGGGGAAGCGCAGCTGGCAAAGAACCAGATTAATTGGAGAGAAATGGGAGAGGCGTTTGCCCTGCAGTGGGTGCAGTCAGGCTGATGATGATGATGATGATGATGCCAGCTATTGAGGGGTGAGAGGCTGCCCTGTCGAATTCTGGACTAAAGGCCCAAAAAAGGCCCTTGTAGCAGGATCCTTCCCGCACCCTTACCTTCAAAACAAGATGTACCCGGAAAGTTACTAGAAGGAATGTGATTTCTGCAAGGCGCAGTTTGGCACGCTCCAACATATCATTGGAGTATGCAATTTCAACAAGGAAATCCCCCCACCTCTTACCTGCCCCACTACCCCACCCCATCCCTCACCCTTCCTTACCGAGCGATGGGAGACCTTGCTAACCAGACCCGCCGTGGAAGACCAGCTCGTCCTGATCTCCAGGGGCCAGGCGGCTAGGGAAGCATATGGGTCCCGTGAAGAGGGAACCACTACCATCGACGGCGTCTAAGAAGACGTCGAGCTCGAATCAATAAAGTTGTTTCTCTCTCTCTCTCTCCCCTTGTAGCACGAGCACGGACAGCAGTGGCATCCTCTGTAGTCCTGGACTAGGGATGCCCCCACACATCCCCCTCCTAAATCTCCAAAGTTCTTCATTCATGATTTCTACTAGCTGACGCTTGTACCGATCTTCAAGGCAGCTTGCGGCTGCTTGCGGTTGCTTGGTGAGATTCATGTTCCGTCGTAGGGCGCAACCAAAACTGCTCTCTCCCTCACCGGCGCCAAGCAAACATGCAGGCTAGCGTTTATAGAAGGGTAGGGATGGAGGATGAGAGGGGGCCTTGATTGGCACATTTCGTCGTCGACATGGAATCATAGGGCTTTACTATTGTTACTGACAGTAGAACCGACATTATCACGAAACACATCAATTGATGAATAATTCTTGAAGTGCAGAGGAAAACCGATTACGTCTCTACGGATGCTTTTCCCTGCACCATGTTGTAGACAGACATCAGCTTCTTCAGAGCTGCTAGCGACGTAGTGCTTTCACACTAAAAGCGGCGTCGAGGAGGTGGTTGTTAATGATGGAAGGTGAAAAGTACTAAAATTGTAATAGCATCCTTGCGGTACCCCGGAGATCTTGCTACCAACAGCAGAATTTCTCAACAAAATAAGAGAATGGTGCGGAGGCAGGTTTTCTTTTTCCGTTATGAGGGTGAGACACAGGAGGACTAATATTTGTTTGGGTTATTTTCCTGTATTCTTAGCTGGGGACATTGGTATAGGGATTCATGGGTTTTTGAGATCTCGCTGGCCTGTTGGGCCAACCATATGCGCCACTCCAACAGAGGACAACATTGCTGCTCAGTAGTTCGCGTCTGGATAGCGAAGCCTCCCAGGAAGGGGGAGTTGGGCTTGAGGTAGGGAGGTAGACTTGTGAATGTGGGTATTCCAACGTCGAGTGATATATAGTTGGCTTAGCACCACATGAGGGACAGGATATCCTTGTACCTGCTTGTTGGGAGATCTTTGCTACGTCAATATTTCTTGTGGAATCTGAGAACCGCATGTGACGGATAACATTTTGTAACATTTAACAGTGCCCGTACAAAGGTATTACACGAAATGATTGTAGGACATAAGGGTTCCATCGGGTCCAGGTAACATCGGGTCCAGGTAAAGAAGAGATAGACAGTTTGGATTGTGTTTGGGCATGGCAAAATAATAATAGTTTCCAGAGTCAAGCGTAGTCTTCTGAAGCATCGGTGACCTTTACTAAAGCTTCCGACATTTAATGGAACGAAATTTCAGGCGAGCCGTGTGACGTGGAGCTCTCGCAGTATTGAATTACTGATCGCATTGAATTATCACAAATCTGCAGAGATCTTTCGCTTTCTTTGGGTCAAGCAAGTGAGGACTGTTGCTTTAGTGCGAAGGCCTTCCCCTACCCCTACTGATGCCCTTTCTCATGAGAGGGTTCTCGGCTCTTTTTGCCTTTTCTGTCGTGAACGTTTGCCTTTATTATCGTTACATTACGTCCTCTGCCCTCGAGTTTGTGTTGCAACTTGCGCTATCTATAACCAGCATTAATCATGCCCTTTAAAGATAAGCACAAGAAAAATGGCGCAAGAATTGAAAGGTCAAACACGGACAGCGGACCAGCATTTGCACACTACACAATTTATTGCTATCATTTGCAAGCGCTGTTAGTGATATCATTGCTGATGTATAGTATGCTGCAACACGAACGTCCACTCTTATAGCATAATAAAGGATTGAATAGAAATATGCAATAACTACCCCGTTATGCTGCGAATATCTGCAGATGCCCTCATACCAAGGACTTGAAGCGGTTAGCGTTTTAACTAGACTTGAATATATTAAAAGCATGTCAGTGAAGTAAATCCCTGAAAACGCCTTTCATAAGAACTGGAGGCCATTTGTATGATAACGGATTTTTTGGCATCAATTACAGCAAAGCATAGTCCGGCTTTTCTCCGTTCGTTTAAATATTGCATGAATTGAAGAGCAGAGCAGCACGTGGATATGCTGAGCAGGTGTTCAATGCCTCGTACTAAAGAAATACGCTCGATGTGCACTCTTCATGTCATCGTAATGAAATCTCTCGCGAGCGTCGGGGCTATATACACTTGAGACATTGAATAAAATGCTGAACACTGAGATGCAAAAATCAAAATTTATGCTAAACTTGATGTGTGCGGGGAAATTTGAAGTTTGTGAAACCATGCTTGTGCCTCAAGGCTACACTACTTAGTCTCGCCTTTCCACCCGCCCCGGTGATAAAGTAGCTTTGACCGCGTTTTTGCTAACGTGTTTTCTAATGGGTGCAAGATTTTCCCCGGCCTAGTGCTCGGTATTCTCTGGGTGAAATGCTTTGGGAAAAGGGTCTAGGACAAAAACCACTGCACCTCCATGTGCAAGGGATATGTGCAACACCCTCGTGTGCTGCTGTGATCTCCGTGCATTAAGAACCTCAATTGGTCGAAATTAAACCACAGCTCTTGACTATGCATGATGCTCCCTCGTGGGCCCAAACGTGCCTACCGTACGGTATAGTACGGTACGGTATGATGTGTGGGTTCTAGCATCCCAAAGGTGCGTGTGGGTATAATGCGATATACCATACCATATACCATACCATATACCATCACCATATACCATACCATATACCATACCATATGCCATACCATATACCATACCGAGTACCATACCATGGTATATGGTATGGTGAAAGCAGGTGAAAATATGTATGACTTCTTTTTGCGTCATTTCCAAAAATATTCGAGTATTGAATTACTGATCGCGTTGAGCTATCAGAAATCAACTGAAGTAGAATCGACATTTGAGCTAGTGGTCTGGGCGTCCGCTTCGGCTGCGGGAGGTGGGGTACCGTTGGTTTGAAACCCACCGCCGGACACCCACCGGTAAAAATGGGTATAAGCCACCCCCGTCCCGGCGCCCGGCTTCTTCAGGGTGTGTGCTTGGAGGAGGCTCCGCAAACCCCGCTGCGCCCTTTCGGGGGCAAACCAGTTTCGAACACTCAGCCTGCAAAGGTGGTTCGTGTTCGACTGCAAAGGGAAGAGTTCGACTCAAAGCTCGTACGCTCTTTCAACAAGAAGCGTCAACTTGAGTATCACTGTGGTCCTGGGCAAGTCCGGTTTTTCCGGCTGTCCGACTTAGTGAGAAAAAAAAGGGGGCCACAACATGGTCTTCTACCGCACGAGGCGGATTTAGGGTTGCTTGACGGCGGAACTTATCTCTGATCCGCCAAGGCAACTGTGGTCAAGGCCCTTTTCCCAAGCATCTCACCCCAGAAGTAAGTGAGAACTGTTGCTGTAGGGCACAATCCTCACCCCCACCCCCCTCCTTGTGTTTGTTCCTTTTTGTGCGTGATTTCAAAAAAATATTTGAGTATTGAATAACTGATCGCGTTGAGATATCAGAAATCTGCAGCGACCTCGCTTTCTTCAAAGCAAGTAAGTGAGAACTGTTGCTGTAGTGTGCAGTCCTCGCCCCTTCCTCCCCTTTTGCCCTTTCGCCTGAGAGGGTTCTCGGCTCTTTTTGCCTTTTGCTGTCGTGAACGTTTGCCTTTATTATCGTCAATTTACGTTCTGTGCCCCCCAGTTTGTGTTCTCGTAATTCTCGAATCTATAAGCGGTATTTATCATGATAGTCAAAAAGCAGCAGAAAATAAAAGGCAAGAATTGGAAGGCGACTCGCGAGCAGCGCACCAGCATCTGCGTGCTGCATAATTTATTGCTGTCATTCATAACCGCGGTTTGCGGTAACATTACTGATATATATGCCGTAGTGCAAAAACCTGCCGTTGAAGTATGATCAAGGATTGAATAGAAATATGTGACAACTATTCTGTTATGCTGCGAATGTCTGCAGGTGCCCCCAAACGAAAGACTTAAAGTTGTTAGCGTTTAAACTAGACTTGAATACGCTAGACGCACATTGGCGAAGTAAATGCGTGAAAACGTCAGCCATGAAAACAGGAGCTCATTTGCATGGAGATTAGATTTTTCGTGCAGTAATTACAGCCAAAAAACTAACTCCGGTTTCTCTCCGAGCTTTCAGTAATTGTATGAATTTAAGACCAGAACAGCATGCAGATATATGGAGCGATGCTAAAAGTTTCGCATCAATGAAAATGACGTAGTGTGCGCTGTTTTCATAAGGAAACATAAGTAAACTTCGTAATGAGAATTCCTAGCGCACGACTCGGCTATGTTCACTTGAAACATTGAATAAAATTCTGATCACTGAGTATGAGATGCAGAGATCGAAAATTTTGTCAAACTTTCTGTGTGCGGTGACATTTGAATTTCGCGGTGCCGTGCTTGTGCCACAAGGTCACGTGACTTTGTGTCGGTCGCAGCAGGTGCCAATGTGGCTGAAGGTACTGGGATTGAATCCCGGCTGTGGCGTACGCATTTAATTGGAAGCGAAATGAAACACGCTGATGTGGTTCGATATGGCCACATGTCAATGTAGCCAGACTTAAAAGTCAATGTGGCTTGATATCGAAGAGCCTGCTTTAACGGAATTGTAGAGCTCTCATTAGACAAGCTTACAGCTTTCAAGAATACGTGTGAGTTTGATTACAACGCGAGCGCATCACAATTACAAGCCGCGAGTAAGAAAACGTTCTCTCATATTGGCTTTTGAGTGATTAAGTGAAAACAGTATAGTTTTTAAAATCGCTCTCGCAGGACAGTTACAAGATGGTCTTAGTGTTTCTTTTATTTCTCTGGAATGTTTAGACTTCGTGTAGTTATCACACAGCGCAAACTTCGTTTCGGTGTTATATGCAGTTCAAGCTGTGCACAAAAACAAATTAAAAACCCGGGCCTCATATCTGGGCTGGACCGAAATGAGGACCGAAATACCGAAATGACGGGTTTCCTCTGTTATTACTAGATTCTGAATTTGTTTTTCACTCGTGTTTTTCTTCTTTCGGTACTGCAAAATAAACGCGCACAGAATAATTAGCATTTTTTTTTCATTGGATCTTTTGTTGTTGTCACCGCAGTTAGAGGTTCAGTAATTTTATTACCGCGCTTAATAGCAGCGGCTTGAATAACAGCAGCAGAAAATTGATTATCTGCTACAATG
The DNA here is from genome assembly GCA_030143305.2 of Amblyomma americanum. Taxonomy (NCBI): domain Eukaryota; kingdom Metazoa; phylum Arthropoda; class Arachnida; order Ixodida; family Ixodidae; genus Amblyomma; species Amblyomma americanum. The sequence continues at coordinate 157,514 of JARKHS020013878.1, read as the reverse complement.
TTTTTATGAATGCTATAGTTAGCTCTTCGCTAAATGCTTTGTCCCGCTTTTAATCCTGTAAAAGTGCCACGACTAGCCAAATATGGCATCTGTAGGCCCTCAGCCGTGTCTTTTAACAAGTATATAATACTTATCGACTTTTTACTCGTTTATTTATTGCACTATGCTAGGCTTATGTAAGAGACTGTTGCTGACTTGGGGTTGTCTGCATACAGTGCGCAAAGATACGGTGGTGGTGGTGGTAGTGGTTGTTTATTAAAATAATAGTAAAAAGGAAGGAAAAGATTTTTGCTAGCCCCGGCATCTGCCATCAATACTGAAGCGCCTGAGCTGGGGCAGCGGGAACAAAGGATAGCAGGCAGAATTTCAAGATACGGATTTCAACATTTCAGCAGCCAAGACGCTCACCTAGGACTGTTCTCGACCATTACAGTTATGCCATGAACGTGCTATCTTTAAACAGGTGTTTCATTACTGCACGAGTTTCTTGCGCTTTGGTGCCTGAAGTTATAAATGTTCCGGAAACTTATTACGGCGTCGTAATGAAGTGGCTTCTCTTCCTGCAAACGATGCATTTTTCTTGCACGCGTATGGTACAAAATGCGCACCATGTATTCGGGCGCCGATTCCTTCCGCATTTTTAATGATTACTCTATGCAGTTGTACCGCATAGTTGAACTTTACCTTAATGTGCATGACTAGTTCAACTTTGTTAGCTTTAATGTGTCTTAGTTTCGTCAGATATTACATGAGCAGTACGCTAAAAATGAATAATAATGCCTTTTTACATCTACTGTTTATATAACTAGTTTGATTGGCCCAAATTTCTTCATAGACTTCCACTAGTTGTAGACTCTGATGACAGCGTCTTTCAGTAATTGCAAGGTTAAAATTTGGAGCACTTGTCCAATTTTTTAAAGGACAGGTGACACATTCCTTTCCTGCTTCATATGTCAAACACAAGAGCATATGTATAAATTGATATTAATGGGAAGAAAATGTACGACATGCCCACCTGCTTGGTCCCCTTGAGACCGCAGTACTTGTGAATAAATAAAAATAATAAAATAAATAAATATAGCTGTCATGTCTCTTGTGTTCGATAACGCGGAAGCGTACATGTCAGCAGAGGGAACGCTTGAAAACTTCTTTATTGTCAGAAGTGGTGGTAAAGAAGTAAAACAGGCAAAAAAGAGAAACGCATTCACCTACCATCGGCCGTATTCGGTTGTAGCTCGTTTAACGAGCTGTGTCTGTCTTGTTCTCTCGGGGTCATTTAGAAGAATGTTTTAGCCTCTCAGCTAGCTATGGTATTTCGTGCTGAGTTAGCGCAGGAACCATAAAAAAAGATTAATAGTTGAGCGACCTTTTTAACTCGTTTTCTCTACCGAGACAAGACCGTCAAATAATTTCTAGCCAAAGCAAATTCCTGAGGTGTTCTAGGGTTAACTTGTGTTGAATTTAACGCTGTTTCACATACATTAAACTTTACAAGGCTGCACTCCGTGCGCACAATTGAGAGAGTCTGGTTCGGTTATTCACTTTGCCTTCATTCTTGAGAAAAATAGGAATGCGCAGAAATGTCGAACTAAACTTTCTTTATTTCTCCTGATGAGTTCTTTGTTATACATGTCACATACCGACATTCTCAGTATTATCTTCAGCGAAAAATGAAAAAAAAAAATAAGTCGTTGTAAAAAAGGTAACCGTGCAAAAAAAAAAAAGATGGACATTCGCCCTGAGACGAGCCGTGACCTCTAGATCTGAAACTCTAGTTCGGTTGGGAGAGCTTTGAACGTTGACGGTTGTTCCGACATTTCACCGAGCGGAATTCCATGCTTTCGCCAGGACGTCATGGCCTAGAGTTAGATTCCATCCTTTGCTGAAGAAGAGCTCTGACTTCGTTCGGAATGAAGTGCAGCTGAGTCGTAGCGTAGTCCTTCTCCTCCTCTTTTTTCTTTCCTGTCCTTTCTACCCAGTGGTCGCATTCCTTATCCACACACTTCTTTAGCCTTTGGTGTCGTGAAGTTACTTGCTCACTCTCGTTACATTATGACCGTTGCCTGCTGCTTCTGGTTGTCACGGATACTGATATTCGCGCCTTCTATTTCCTGCGCCTGTCTCGTGCCTTTTTGTTTCCGAAAATGCCAGCGTGTTGTTATCCATTCGAATCGTATACATTTGCATGCTACACTGGTCTAAGCGATGTAGGCACCGAATGTCGCCGAAGACTGGCTGGCAAGTCATTTTCCTAAGCATGTTTGAAATGCAAGAGTGGCAGATCGGGCTAGTTGGTAATTTTCCATAATGCGATACAGCGCGAATAAAGACGGGGACGAAGCGAGACAAGACACCACAGCGCTGACTTCAACTGAATTTTTATTGCGGAAAGGGGATATTTATACAGGAAATGGAAGGGAACGCATGATGCCGCTACTGCTGGAATTGATACGCGGGATAAGATATTTAAAGGCGAAAAGAAGAGGCTGCAACAGCGCACAAGGATGACTGCTAATAACAAACAACAACGCAGTGCAAGTCAATGATGAACGATAAGACAAGGCACCGGCATTTTGCAACAAAAACACAAAAACAAGAGCCAAAGGGCCTTAAACCGCAGTACAAGGCGAGGAATGAAACTAGGGAGCAAAAAGCAGGGCACTAACAATTTGCTAGGGGAAAATAAAGCCAAAAAAAGGGTAAAAAAGATCTAAAACCGTGCGAGAGAGACTAAAATTGCAGGGCCAAAAGGGGCAAATAAGAGGCTGCTCATGACATGGCGGCAAACACACCTGAAAACTACTAAGAGCCAAAAGGTTCTAAAATCGCTGAAAATCAAAACCGAATGAAGAAATCACCTAGATGACATCTGGCTCAAATAATCTACTTCTCGTTTCGTCAGGGCGATCGAGGGAGAGCTGACACAGTCCTCTCCTAGTTTCAAGATGTGCAATGCCTCCATGATTTCGCGAGTGCTTTGATGGGCATTTTTATCTAGAACAGTGCAATCTTGAAACAACGGCTTGCAAGGGCGAGACGGACACTTCAAGCAATGCACTCCCAGGTTCCTCTTTGCTGTGTTGCTGACGTCATTAGAGTGCTCCATCAGTCGCTCATTAAGGCACCGACCAGTTTGGCCTATGTAAGCCCTGCCACAACTCAAAGGAATTTTATACACGACACCGACTTTGCAGGATACAAACGGTGAACGGTGTTTGACCGGGCAGGCTGGTTTACGCTCTGCAGGGGCGTTTACTCTGTGGCAGAGCTTGGAGAGCTTGTCGGGAGCCGAAAACACCACTCTAACATCAGCCCGCTGGCCTATTCTCTTCAACCGGTGAGACACCGCGTGCAGGTAAGGAATCACAACAACCTTGTTGTGCTTGTCTGGAACCGCCACTTCGCGTATTCCTCCCTTAAGCTTCTTCAGGAGGCCTTCTGCTACCGAGATGAGAAGTGTCTTAGGGTAGCCTGCTCTTTCCAGCCTAGAAGACTGTTTGTTAAAGCTGTCACCCATAGAGTGCAGACAAGATTTCTTTAGAGCATTAGTAAAACACAGGTTCGCGATGCCGCGCTTAACAATCTTAGAGTGGGCAGAACTATAAGGAAGCAGGGACTTGCCCCCTCTCGGCTCATACCGCCAGCATAAGTGTCTTTCTGCTAGAGAAAGCCTTAAATCAAGGAAGCGTAGTGACCCACTCTCAGGTGTCTCATGTGTCAACATGAGAGGTGACAGGCACTGCTCAAAGGAGGAGAGAACACGAGAAACAGTACATGGAAAGGAGCAAACATTGTCAGCAAGTAATACTAAGTAATCGTCTACAAATCTAAAAACTTTTGTGACAACTGAAGGGAGTCGTTCAGCGAGCAGTCGGTCATGATGGGCAAGGTAGATGTCACTGAGGATGGGAGCAATACATGAGCCAATGCACACACCGCTTTTCTGAATGTAACTGCTCTCGCCCCATTTAACAAAAGTGGAATTAAGATAGACCGTCAACAATTCTAAGAAGCCACCTACCGACATACCGGAAGAATTTTGAAATGCAACCGAGCCGAACGCATCGATGCTACTTTCAACGCAAGACAAAAGCTTGTCATGTGGCAAAGAATAATAAAGATCTTTAATGTCAACCGAGAATGGCATGAGAGCTCTGCGGTTAGATTTCAGGAAGTCAAGAACTTTATTCGAGTCCTTCAGAAGGAAGGGATCGTCAAGTGCCAGAACCTTGAGCCTAGACTGAAGGAATTGCCCCAAAGCTTTCTGCCAAGTGCCATTCTCAGTGACAATTACCCTCAATGGGCAGTCTGCTTTATGCGTCTTCGCTGTGAAGAATATGTCCAGACTGGCCTTGCCAGCAGCATTTATGCTTGTAACAAGTTTTTCTAGATTTAGGCGGCTGCAGATTTGCTTAGCTTTTGATTTTATCCTTGACAAAGATACCCTTTCACGCCGCTCGAAGACTGATTCCAAAGCATCAACAGCTTTTGTGCCAAACATGTCTTTGGGCAGGACCAGGAAACCATCTTCTTTGTCAGCTGCTAATAACGAAAGATCATGGCTTCTTAAGTAAGAGACGACATGATTGAAGGGCCTAGTTTTGTCCTTCAATTTGTGGCGAGACAACACGTCAACTCCTTCAGACAGGCAGCTAGCGAAATCAGAGTCCTGAGCACGATGAGCCACTTGCCTGACCAAGCCCAGTAGATCCGGTGGCGACTTCTTGGGTTCCACGGCGAATTTCGGACCTAGGCTGAGAACACGAGCCACTTTGTCCGGGAGCACCACATCTCCAAGGGTGTGCACTCGAAGGCTGTGACTTGAGCGCTGTTTCGGAGAGATGGCACGAAGGTAGCAAAGCTCATGTTGCCATAAGGCTTCAGCCGTTCTGTCAGCAAGCGCGGAAAGCTCACGCCACTTCATCCTGGCCCTTGGGAACCTGTCGAGGCGATGAAGCTGCAGGTACAGCGCTTCTCGGAAGAAGCGTGCTTGGCGCTGCCACTCGGACCGTAGGATCTTCATGATTCTTATGCCATGATGGAACGAGGGCTGGAAACCTCCCAGGAGGGTCTTAATCGCGCCAGGAAGCAGCTTGACACGGATGCAAAAGGCGAGAGAGCGGGCGCGACAGACAGCAGTAGCGAAGAGGGCAATGAGGCAGGAAGGTTCAGCAGAGAAACACATGAAAGGGCCCGAGGAACTAGAAATATACTCCCTTCAGTTGTCACAAAAGTTTTTAGATTTGTAGACGATTACTTAGTATTACTTGCTGACAATGTTTGCTCCTTTCCATGTACTGTTTCTAGTGTTCTCTCCTCCTTTGAGCAGTGCCTGTCACCTCTCATGTTGACACATGAGACACCTGAGAGTGGGTCACTACGCTTCCTTGATTTAAGGCTTTCTCTAGCAGAAAGACACTTATGCTGGCGGTATGAGCCGAGAGGGGGCAAGTCCCTGCTTCCTTATAGTTCTGCCCACTCTAAGATTGTTAAGCGCGGCATCGCGAACCTGTGTTTTACTAATGCTCTAAAGAAATCTTGTCTGCACTCTATGGGTGACAGCTTTAACAAACAGTCTTCTAGGCTGGAAAGAGCAGGCTACCCTAAGACACTTCTCATCTCGGCAGCAGAAGGCCTCCTGAAGAAGCTTAAGGGAGGAATACGCGAAGTGGCGGTTCCAGACAAGCACAACAAGGTTGTTGTGATTCCTTACCTGCACGCGGTGTCTCACCGGTTGAAGAGAATAGGCCAGCGGGCTGATGTTAGAGTGGTGTTTTCGGCTCCCGACAAGCTCTCCAAGCTCTGCCACAGAGTAAACGCCCCTGCAGAGCGTAAACCAGCCTGCCCGGTCAAACACCGTTCACCGTTTGTATCCTGCAAAGTCGGTGTCGTGTATAAAATTCCTTTGAGTTGTGGCAGGGCTTACATAGGCCAAACTGGTCGGTGCCTTAATGAGCGACTGATGGAGCACTCTAATGACGTCAGCAACACAGCAAAGAGGAACCTGGGAGTGCATTGCTTGAAGTGTCCGTCTCGCCCTTGCAAGCCGTTGTTTCAAGATTGCACTGTTCTAGATAAAAATGCCCATCAAAGCACTCGCGAAATCATGGAGGCATTGCACATCTTGAAACTAGGAGAAGACTGTGTCAGCTCTCCCTCGATCGCCCTGACGAAACGAGAAGTAGATTATTTGAGCCAGATGTCATCTAGGTGATTTCTTCATTCGGTTTTGATTTTCAGCGATTTTAGAACCTTTTGGCTCTTAGTAGTTTTCAGGTGTGTTTGCCGCCATGTCATGAGCAGCCTCTTATTTGCCCCTTTTGGCCCTGCAATTTTAGTCTCTCTCGCACGGTTTTAGATCTTTTTTACCCTTTTTTTTTGGCTTTATTTTCCCCTAGCAAATTGTTAGTGCCCTGCTTTTTGCTCCCTAGTTTCATTCCTCGCCTTGTACTGCGGTTTAAGGCCCTTTGGCTCTTGTTTTTGTGTTTTTGTTGCAAAATGCCGGTGCCTTGTCTTATCGTTCATCATTGACTTGCACTGCGTTGTTGTTTGTTATTAGCAGTCATCCTTGTGCGCTGTTGCAGCCTCTTCTTTTCGCCTTTAAATATCTTATCCCGCGTATCAATTCCAGCAGTAGCGGCATCATGCGTTCCCTTCCATTTCCTGTATAAATATCCCCTTTCCGCAATAAAAATTCAGTTGAAGTCAGCGCTGTGGTGTCTTGTCTCGCTTCGTCCCCGTCTTTATTCGCGCTGTATCGCATTATGTTTGAAATGTTTCGCAGGTATGCTTCTGAGTCTGTGAAAATCACCCATCGCCCAGCTCTTCGGTGCAAGCTCTATGGGAGAGCTTCTTTGATACCGCACACTTCTGCCGAAATGGAGGTCAACATCCGCTAGAGGAATTTGCGCGATAGAGGGCAGATAGAAACCACGGGAGGAAATGTCCTTAGAATATGAACCATCGGTGATGAGTGAGGATTGTGGTCTGAGTTTGTTGGCTCATTGTTTAGAAATGTTGAACCAGAGTTACACGACTGAGACACAAAGAAAACACACAACACAGGGCAGGCGCTGCCAGTCCACAATGAATCAACTAAACAATGAACCAGTTAGCCCAGGCGAGAATCCTAATTCATCACCGATGGTTCATATTCAAAGGACAATCCCTCCTGTGGTTGAACCATCGGTGATGAAGAAATAGATCTACAGAAACTTCTTTATTGCAAATAAAAGAGTTAATAGAAAACATAGAAAAAATTCATTACGATAGGAATATTTTTAGATTTGCTTATAGCTTTAGATACTAAAAAAACGCGATACACTGAGTAAAAAATTTTAGTACCATGACATAAGAGGTATTCCCTTAGATATGATGAGCAGTTACCTTGATAACAGCTTGCAGTATTCAGTGATAAATGGCTATCAATCGAACATGGGGAGAGTTTCGACTGGAGTTCGTCAAGGCTCAGTTCTAGGTCTTGTTTTATTTTTGATATACATCAATGACATAACTAACATTCCTTACACAAAGGACGTGATCATGTACGCTGATACCACAAATGCCTTTTTTAGGACAAAACTTACTTTATGCGCAAATAAGAGCTAATCATTGGCTCGCAGAACTCTCATAATGGTGTAAGTCCAACAGACTTGAAGTAAATGTCAAGGAAACCAATTATGTACCGTTCAGAGATAAAAACAAATCTCTATCAGGCAGCTACCGGTTTAAGTTCGAGGACAATATTCTGAATATTGAAAGATAGATAAAATTTTACGTCTACGTGTTTTCTGAGGAACACTTGCTATGCTCCGATCAGGCAGATTGTTTAAGCAGTAAGATATTCAAGTCTATCTGTGCTATAAAAAGTTTTGAACGCTGCTACCAGTGAAATTCAAAATGCAAATTTACTATTCACTTGTTTACTTATAGAATCATTATGAATTACTGGTATGGGAAACCACAACACAAAAGAAGAAAACAAAAATATTTCGACCGCAAAAAAAAAGAGAGCTATAAGCGCTCTAGCAATCATGCCCATTAAAAGAGCTTGAAAGAGTATTTCCTGAAACGGAAATACTCTTTGGAAATCATGAAAATTGTGAAAATGCGGAAATCATGAATATCTAAATCATGAACCAATGCTCATTAAAGCAAACGGACAAAATTTTGAAGACACTTTTTTAGCATACCCTAGATGCAGTCTGCGTCACACGAAACACAACATTCGAATGCCCAAACCAACTACGGCTTTGAGAGACTAAGTACCTCATACCTAGCTTGTTACACGCCTCTCCATAAACCTTGGATTTAACCGTCGAAAACTGTAGCGACCCGCAATTTGAAAAGCGCATGGTCAGCTTACTTCTAGGAACCTAAGCCCAACCCTTCAGCTGCACTTTCTAAGTTTCATATTTCCTTCTCAAGACTATTGTGTCCAGACGTTTGTCCCTTTCATGCCCTGTATGCATATAAGTATCCTTTCTGTGCATTTTATTTTTCTCATAGTATTACTTTTCGTTCCCTGTACATTTGACTTCCCAGAGATATGCATTATACATAGGATGTTTTTCAATGCAACTTTTGCGCATGTTTCAGGTTGTGTTTTGTATATTGTATTGGAAATTGTATTATGTCTGTCCTCATGCGGTGCTTTTTGCATTTATTCTGTAAACAGTCTCTTTACAGGATGAGTATGCCTTCGTCAGGTGTGGATACACATTTTGCCTGCTGTCCCTAAATATTGTTATGCAAACCAAAAAGAGACGTAAAAGAAATATGAGATAATCTCTCAGCATGTGCCATCATCTTTTCAGGCAACAACAACAACAACATGCTACAAGATCTTCTCCTGGAAAATGAAAATTGGTTTTGGGGAAAAGGAAATGGCGCAGTATCTTTCTCACATATCGGCGGACACCTGAAAGGACCCTGTCTTCACTTCTTGCTCCTTAATCCCTGCTTGAAAGTAACATCTGCAGAAGTCGCGGGGTTCGATCCCTAGTGCTGGCGGTTACTATCAGTAATAAAAACACTGGATACCACCGGTAGACGAGAACAACTTTTGTGCCATGGTGCTCTTTTGCCACCGATGATTTCGCGCCGAAAAAATACGTCATCACGTTTGAAAGTAATAACGCAATAAAGAGGCCAGAAGGAAGCCTTTCTCGTCTTGGTAGATATCAGGAGGCGCGTCGCGGAAGGCATGAGAAAGGCTGCGATTTTCGACCAAGGAGTTAGTTGACAATGCCGGCACTCCTGCTACCACACGCGACTTGCGGGTCGCGTGTGTTAGCGTTTAGCCGTAGAGACCCGCTGCCAGCTTGCCCGACTGGTCTCGTTCCGAATAGAGACAACCTGTACCTTCACCAGGCGCGCAGAGGTTAGGAAAACAAACCCGAAGAAATGCTGAATGGAAATAAATAACACAGGTGTTTTCCTAGTAACGCATTGAAATGTATGCGGTTTAACTTTGAACAAAGGGAATTCCTTGCAAAGAGGAAAGACAAATGGGAATGATCTGTTATCGAAGATTTTAACACAGAGGTATGAAAATTCTTTTTATTGGTTTTCAGCTTTTTAATTAAAAAAAAACTATTTCTCTCTTCTGAAAGATTTCCTTGCTTGTCATTGCGTTTCGTGGGCTGGCATATTTTTCGGCACTCCCTCCTTGCTTTTATATCTTTTTGCTCTAGTTTTGAGTTTGGTACCTATCCACATTGCTATTAGTTGTTGGTTTCTTTGACGTGCTGCCATGCCCCGATGGCTATGTTCTAGAACCGACCCCTGCCTTCGCAAGCGTATTTTTTCTTCATTGGAGACGCATCATGTTTAGTGAAAAAATTTCCCGAAGCTTCGGATTTGGATACATCTGCGGACCACTCATCTGCATTTTAATTGCCACAAATGCCACAGTGTGATGACTGATTTTACTAAGCATTCTCGAGAGGTCTTGTGGGGCTGCTTTTCAGTTCGTGACTGTAAGCCATCGTCCAGCTGTTCGGTGCCGGATGCATATGACAAATTGTTTTAAGCCGTAGAGCTCTGCTGATGGGGAGGCCGCCGTCCGCTGAAGGGGATATGAGAGCATTCACCCCGCAAAGAGCACCATGTCTCTCATCCTCTCAGCAAAGAAACATCTGCTCTCCCAGTACGCTAATACCAATAGTGCGCTTTCATAGTTAACATAGTACAGACATTCCGGCCTCTGGATTTACAATAATCTTTCCTGGCGAAAACATAATGATGCCGCGTTGGCTAATGCTCTTTGTAAACTATTCCTCTCAAGGCGGGCATTAGGGTTCGCTACATCTGAAATATTTTTCCTTGCTTGTAACGATACTGTCTGAGCAATCTTAGAATTTTCTTCAAAAATCAGGGGCCCCGAAACCAAGACCAATATTCTAAAATTGGAAGGTGGTCAGAAAAGAGCAGTCAGATTCATCTGTAATTCATATGGCCGCCCTCCATTACTGAAATTCTTGTAGAAAGTGGCTTTCAGAGTGCTACTAATAAAATTGCTGTTTGTACTTTGAGATTATTTTTTATCCAACTGATCAACAGTCATTACAACACTGACGCGTTGGTAATAAATAGTTGCTCAAGTTGTTATGTCATACGCATGCGACATTCTCATTAGGTGACAAGAACTGTTGACAAGAACTGCAACAATAATTCCTATTTTTTAGAACCATTACTGAATGCAACAACCTTGCTGATCATGTAGTAACGAATTATTTGTCATTGTTGAGGCGCAGCTGCAATAACTGATGATGATTTGAAGTGATTTTATGAACCCACTTCCCCAACCTATAATAATTATAATACCTTGGTTTTTGTCATACATATAAACAATCTTTTGGTCTTCTGTCTTTACCATTTTTTCATATTGTTCGTATATATAGCACTCTTTTTGATCTAGGTATTGTTTTTTCACTGCCCCACCCCCTCTGTAATGAGAAAGCTCTGAGGGTAAAATAAATGAAATTAAAACTTTATCTGCCGTAAAAGCTGCCGTAAAGCAGCTTGGCAGAGCCTCGATCTCCCACTTTGGCAGTGCAAAAGCAGCGGCCAAAAATATGCATCTATCTATATCATTCAGTTCTAAACATGTAATACAAACAGAACAATGCAATTAGAATCAATGCAGCAAAGCGGCTTGTAGCATCGCAGCCTACGGCAAGCGGTTCTTTACATTTACGCCAAGTACAAATTGACTGATTTGAAGAGTCGAGAGGGTCAGTAGAAAAGGAGAAAGCAGTATTTTCTGCGACTAGTTAGACGCAGAAAGACCTAGGAAAAAGACGGATCGGCCAAAACCAAAGTTGCTGTGGATTATGTCAGTGCGAATCAAGAAGTAGTTCCGGGGTTTGAGGTTGGAGGTAAATACGAATCGCTAGCAGAGAACTGAGTAATCCTCGGCATTTTGGCAGTTCCATAGTCTATACCCGTTCTGAACACTTAAAAATGGCCCCCGCGTGTGAAAAAGTATCTCCGATTGAAAGCCGAAGCACCGTCAGGTAGAGCGTAAAACGGATCGAAGAAGGCCTGTGTGGGGAATCGGGCTTTGACCAAGGGGCCTCAGATCCCTGCCCCTTTCACGGTACCCTGTCATTGAGGGTCGGAGATCCCGGTGAACGTTTCTTGGTATGGAAGTGCTCTTGGAGGCTGAGGACCGCTTATCAGGTAAACACCGAGTGCTCGCACCCTCGCTGTGGCCGAGGCACAGCGCTGAGGACCTTCGACAGGTTTCTGTGACACCTGACTGATCAGGTCGATGCCAGACTTGCCGATACGCAGACAGCCTTGGCATGACCCTGGACGCAGTCGAGCATGCTGCAGCCGCTCGACTTGTGCACCAGCCGCGGGTTTAAAAAGATTTTCAACGCTTCTACGTCCAGAGGACGGCCGATGGAAGCCATGAAATGACGCTGACTGTGTGACTGAGGAGGGAGTCTCCCTCACAACCCCGCACTTCCGACTCTGTGCGCGTGGCGTACGTTGTCTGCCGACATAGCCTCAAAGGACTTTAAAAGGACTGGCATTTCTCACGCCATGGATGGCAGTGAAGATCACCATTTCTGGAAGCACGCTGATAAGGTGAGGCTATCGGACAGTAACGAGCGCAAAAGTGGCGACGAATTGTGAATAAATTTGTTTGTAAATTGTCACTAGGCGTCGCAGCAGCGTTACATTGTTTTCAGAGATATTCCATGATGAATGAAAACCTCACTCGCGCAAGGTTCCCATCAGGAAAACATTGAAGAAAAAGCGGGTTTAGCGCGAGGTCCTCATCAGGAAAAAAGTTGGAATAGGAATGCGGCTTTCACACAAGTTAACCTGGTACCTCCCAGAGGTAAACTTGTTCGGTATTTCTAATCACATATATTGTTTTATTCAACTCAATACTGCCTGTCTATATTAAAGGTGCCGTTAGTTAGTCAGGGGCTTTAACGGCCTCCGTGCTGCAGGAAATCCGGCGTTGTCTTCGTCGAAGGCGTTATGAGCTAAAAATCTCCGGAGAAGCAGTCTAGGTGGGCCACCTATGTCACGTGACCTTATGGCGTCCTCACAACCTGCCCATCGAATTGTGAGCAAACTGTCCACCGTGGCAGGTGGCAGTTTAATTAATGAATGGTGGCGACAGGTCACTCGGGAAGCGCAACCTGGGTCGCACAAGCCCCACCGGTGGCAGCAACTGCATGCCTTCAAAGGGCAGTGGCGCATCCCTTAACAGCTGCGCCATTGCGCCAGTTGTGGTACGAGAAATCCCAGGGATCTATTAATGTAAAATGGAAAAACCTGTTCCGCATATAAGGGCATCAGCATATTTACGCAATCACGTCATGCAATTAATGTGGAGCTTAAGTGTATCCTCCAGTTTTTTTTCCTTGCAGGATGAGGTTTCCGCGATTTTACTCGCGCCAGTTCTTAGTGTAGTACTCTATAGCTACCAAGAACACAAAAGGGACGGGACAAAGTACTCATATGTGCAGCCATACTAGCTGCACATACTAGTAGATGAGGCAGGTACTGATATTAATGCCGGTATAACAACAAACAAAATTGTGGCAGCAAAAGTCATGAAACTGCAAAAGGCACCGATATACTACCTGGCGAAATTACGCGGCGCTGTCTTGGAAGGATGCGGCAGACGACCCCTCCGGAGAAACATGTGTCTCTTTTGATGCCAAAGTAACGATAATGCTTTTTTTAGATAGCGAATTTTTGTTACCTTATGCGCTCCGTACTGGTGCTAATGATCTCAAGTACGTGGTTAATAGATTTTTGGCAGCAAGGAATTGAACTGCATAATGCTGCGTATAGATAGCTAGGAAAAACAAAACTTGATTAACGGTACTCGTCACTCTGGAAACAGCACAGCTGGAGTTGCTTATTGAATGACCAACATGCGAAGCTTAAATTTGTTGAAATATCTAGAGTAACTGCAAGGAGTGGCATTTGCAAGCATGAAATGTAAAAAAACAAAGCAATACAAAATGGTTTATGGTTGATGGGGGTTTAACGCCCAGATAGGACAGAGGCTATGAGGGACGCCGTAGTGAAGGGCTCCGGATATTTCGACCACCTGGGGTTCTTTAACGTGCACTGACATCGCACAGTACACGGACCTCTAGAATTTCGCCTCCATCGAAATTCGACTGCTGCGGCCGTAATCGAACCCGCGTCTTTCGGGTGAGCAGCCGAGCACTATAACCACTGAACCACCGCGATGGCTCCTCCGTGCTTTCAGGAAAACTGACAACGGCCTATGCAAACAAAACCATCAACCAATATTGCACTGCATTCGTTAAATGCAGTAAGTAAATGAATGCAGCCATAAGTCTACAAATTCCTTTCCTTTCAGCAGTAGCTCCATAAAAAGAAGCAAAGCACAAATGATCGCAATGGGGTTAAAATCAATATGCGCACAGCAGTGGACGCTTAAATGCAGCTTTAGATTCTGAAGAGCTGGTATGAATTATTCCCTTGAGAGCAAAAGACCTACGCTCTAGGCTCCGAAACAAGTTAACACTTGCGGTCTGCCGACATCATTCCCCAGGATCGCTCAAGAGTTGAGAAACGCCACCCATGGTGAAATCGGGGTTAGGAAAAAAATACAAACTAAGACTAAGGGTCGATAAAAGTGGTGGCAGATCAAATAAAAATCTTCAGTGGCTGCTACGAAGAAAAGAAGACCGTCAACAGCCGTTCAACAACAGTCGAACATCGCAACAATTAAGGCAGCATCATCAAAATGCATCAGACTGTAGAAGAGATACGCTATTAAAATAGAAAACCTTCAGGGATCAGATATAGCTCTATGTGTATATAAGCTAATAAAAATGTGAATCATAAAATGATGAACAGCACTTTCGCTGGCTAAGGCAAAGGTCGGCTGTAATAGAGGCCCAAATCACATTTTTATTTTTTGGACGATCGAAATGTATGGACAGAAAAAACACCTGTGCGCCGTACATTTGTTAGGCTGGAGCAACGAAAAAAAAAGAAAAATAATAAGCCCCTGCCAGCACACTAACGTATCACAGGCTTAATCCAACCTGAAAATGACGCCGTATGGGATACGATTCCTGGACGTTGAGCCGAATCTTTATAAATACGATGCAATTTTCCTTCTTTGCCAGCACAGCATTTGGCGAAGCAGGATGGCCGTATGACACTGCGATGAAGATGCGCGGTCTGTCCGAGATTTCCTTAAAGAAAGCATATTTTAGCTGCGTGAAGTGCACAAGGAGATATGTTTCGGAGATGAAGTTATCGAGTTGATGGGAGAGTTGTGTTCCTTGAAACAGTTTTGATTTTCTCGTGTGAGTAAAACTCATGTCCGCTCTTGATGTTTGAGTGAAACGCAGTACATGTTCTTGGTCGGTTGTAAACTGTCAAAACAGGCAATAAAGACCAAAAAAAGCGGTGGACTAGTTGTTTGAGCATCCGCCTCGCATGCGGGAGGTGCGGGATTCGATCTCCAGTGCCGCCGGGCACCCACGGGTGGTACAATGGGTATAAGCTTTCCCCTGTCTGGGTTTAAGGTGAAATTATTGGGAACTGGGTCTTTGACCCCACTTTGAGTAGAAGAAAACAACCTTGTTCCATGGCGCTCTTTAGCCACAGATGCTCTTTCGGCATAAAAAAATTATCATCACCAACCTGAAAATAAATGAAAAGGCCCGAAGGCAATGATATAATTTTAACACCCGTAGGTGGGAAAAATGCAAAAAAAATGAGGGGTGGTGGTAAAAACCTACATAGAGACCCACAGCTGGGGGAGCGGGACTTGGGAGGCGGCCCGGGGAGACTAAAAAGTCATGGTGAAGGAATAGCTATAGAAAAGGAATAGCTAAAAAGTCAACTACTCAGTATTAGCTAACCAGCCTACTAGTTAGCGCGTCTTAGGTGTATTTCTATGCGCTACACCACTGAAGGTACAATGCTAAAAAAAGGAGTCTTCTAACTCAAAAAGCTTATTTTAAAAAATTGCAGAACATCTTAGTTGAAACACCCGGTATATTGAGAACATTAAATTTAGGCAGCCTCTTACATGTTATTCTGAACGAATATTTCCACCTTTCAAATTTTTGAAGGTGTCGCGCGAGCATCGGCATTTCACTTGATCAGCGCCCTAATGGCTGATCGAATTGGTAAACTCAGTATGGGTTGCCGCATGCACACGAAGCTCAGGCCAAAGTGACCGTCGTCTGCTAGGCGGCTGCTAAAGCTATTCGCAGCTTCGGATCGTTTTTCGCTTATCTCATTGCTTCGCATACACGCCACCGATGTTCAGGATGAGCGACGTGGCGCCTACTGCTATAGTCGGGGACAGCTTTCTGTGGCTGTGCAGTGGGAGCTACGAGCGCGCACTGCTTGCTTAAACGCCTATTATCGGTCCCTAGTGAGGGCGTTATATGAGCGCGCATCTGAAAGCCTTGCGCCTCGAACTCGTGGCTTCCACTGCATAGCCGCAGAAAGAGCCGCAGGCTCAGCGTTTCATGAATTAATCTCAAAATTAACGCATCGCTTCTTGTTATCCAGAAGAGCGTGTTGTCGGGCAAGTTGGCTTTGCGTGATATAAAATAAGTGGGCGCAAAAATTGGACAAGGACCGAGAAGAAACACAAATGACGACTGACAAGCGCTTGTCAGTCGTCGTTTGTGTTTCTTCCCGGTGCTTGTCCAGGTTTCGCGCCCACTTATTTTATATCACGCTTGTTCTTATGTTGCCAGAAGTTTATTGAACGGTTATGGCCCGAGTTGGCAATGGGTGCTTGTTTTATAGCGAAAGCTCTTATAGCATTGGTTTAGCTATTTAGCCCTGCAATCTACAGTGCATTGTATAGCTTCAATAGGACTACCCTTAATTATAAGATGCAATTTCAATTTTACTTAACTGAATAACTTATATGATTTCACTTACTTTATACGTCTACTTACAGGAAGTGACAGCTGATCCGGATCATGAGAGGGAAATAGCTAGAAGAATAAGAATGGGGCGTAGCGCATATGGCGGGTTGTCTCAGACCATGAATGGAAGTTTACCAATATCCCTTAAGAGAAGAGTGTACAACACCTGTATCTTACCGGTACTCACCTACGGGGCAGAGACGTGGAGGCTAACGAAAAGGGTTCGGCTTCAGATAACGACAACACAGCGAGCCATGGAAAGAAAAATGATAGGTGTAACGTTAAGAGACCGGAAGCGGGCAGAGTGGGTGAGGGAACAAACGCGAGTTAATGACATCCTAGTCGAAATCAAGAGGAAAAAATGGGCTTGGGCAGGGCATGTAATGCGAAGGCAAGATAACCGCTGGTCCTTAAGGGTAACAGAGTGGATTCCAAGAGAAAGTAAGCGTAGCAGGGGTCGGCAGAAAGCTAGTTGAACGGATGAGAATAAGAAGTTTGCAGGCAAAGGGTGGATGCAGATGGCAAAGGATAGGGTTAATTGAAGAGACATGGGAGAGGCCTTTGCCCTGCAGTGGGCATAGTCAGGCTGATGATGATGATTTTTATTTCTTACTAAAAAAAAGTCATTAAATGGCCGCCAACATGACAGATGGCGGCCCCCTATCCCCCTCCCGCTCAGCACGCTTAGAGGAAAGAGGGATGAAAAAGTGTGAGAGAGAAGAGCGAAAGTAGGAAAGATGGAGGGTGGGAGTCACTGAATGGTTAAACAAAAGCTTTGAAATCCGCGCGCACGATAAACTATGTTAACACGGTAGCATTAAAGGCCCCGTTAACCAGAAAATCCAGCGTCGACGTTGTAGACGTCGTGAGTAAAAAATAGGGTGGCGTAGGATCGCAAAAATCCAGTGGAAACAGAAAAATGTAAGCATATCTGTTTGTAGCTTAAAGAAACAGCCAGTCAGTACCTACGTCTGCAGGGGAAACCGACACCAACGGTGGCAACAAAATGCAATTTTCTTTTACGCTGCGAAGCATGAAGAAAGCGAAAAGGCTGTCCGCTTTTTTCAACACGCACAAAAACGAGCTATAAGCCCGTCGCGTGGAATTTGATTGATAGTGGGTAATGGTGTGTACGGTGAGCTGCTTGTATGGAATACTTTGGTGCTGAAGCGATTAGAACATATTTCCCGTTATTGAGAGCGAAGTTTAGTTTGGAATTGCGTTCATTGCTCAGGTCTGGGCTTGTAACTGACATGTAGTGATAAACGGCAGAAAACAAAGTGCACAGGCGATCATGCGATCTGATGCGACTATCCTGCGTTAGCAGTTTCGGCCGTTTCTTTCACATTTAAGACTGATCGCCTTCCGAGTGCTTCTTTCAATTTGAATTCGCCGTCTCTTTTCGTTGCACTGTGGCGTTGTCTTCTGCTGGGTGGAGGCTTCGGGAGCGTTTAGTTAGATGGATGGGGGAGGTGGAGGTGCACCCACCGGAGGGCGCTACGGGCCTCCAGAAGGTCCCTCGATCAGCTCAGATCCGCGAGAGGCGCTGGAGGATGGAGGCTTCAACACACACGCAAAAACAGACAACTATTTCATCGAGTGAGGACTATGTTGACAGTGCGGTAAAAAAAAAAAAAACTGCTTATGCAGCTCTGCGAAAGTAGATGATTTGGAAATGATCACACAGCTGCTACATTCTAATATTTGCATCTATAGCTGGGAGGTAACCGGTGGTCGCTAGGGGTAAGGAAGTGGATTCCAAGCGAACGCAAGCGCAGCAGAGGACGGGATAAAGTTACAGGGGTGGATGGGAATAAGGAGTTTGCGGGGATAGGGTGGCCACTTCTTGCACAGGGCAGAGTTAATTGCAGAGATATGGGAGAGACTTTAGCCCTGCAGTACGCGTCGTCATGCTGATAATGATCATGAAGCTGGGGAGGTGATAAGCGATCAGTCATGTAAATTTAGTAACGTACGCAGAAGAAGCTAATAATCTACTTGTTTTTTAGCAATGACGACTCTTGGTCGAATATCCGAAAACACCGACATATCATATTGCTGGTGTAGATGAGCCGGCATGAGGGCACTATATGCTGAAAACATCAAATCTGCACGCAAAAAACAAGTAATACTTAGAAGTACGGAACGTCTGCGCGTAAAAAGTTGGTGGGAAGTTCACACGGGGTTTCACGCATATCATGAGAGCATACGGTGTTGCTGTCACTGTCGACGTTGAATGCAGTCACCAAAAACTTGGGCGGACCAGGGAATGGACGATTTTTACAACATGTTTCCTCTCTCGTGATGTGATCTGGGTAAGCATGGCCCTTATGCGCATAGGAGTGATCCTTATCATGAGATGAGGAGCGGTACAGCTGCCGTTATCACTTCATTAGGGTTATTTTTCTTTGAATTTCAAATCGACCTTCCAGCCCATGTGCCGAATACGAGTATAGCAACCGAAAGGTGACGCCATATTGCCATGGACTTGAAGACGACAAACTGGCAGTGGCGCGACGCGGAGCGCTCGCGCTAGACCCACCACCGTCTGTCATGTAGTCCTCTCTTCATTGGCTTGCCGTCATTTAGGTGGAGGTGCTGGGTTCCCTCATCATCCCGGTGCTGGAGCTCAGGAGCCTGCTGTCCACCGAGGTCTTTTGTGGAGTGCTCGTGGCTTCGCACCTGCCGGCGCTTCCCCATCCTGCCAGGTATGCCCCGACGCAGCCGCTCTCTTCCGCCCCGCCCCACGCCCCAGCCAGAAGATACGACGACCGCCGCCTGGGACCTGAGACCCCACTGACCGCCCACACATGAGAACCAACGACCTACGACCCCACTGAACCGAGACAGCCGCTACTGACCAGAGACCTCACCAGGGACTCCGGAACTTTTTGTTGAGGGGGGGGGGGGGGGGGCAAGACTTCAAGCTTATTTGGTATTTATAAATTTAATGCTCATTTAGATAATAAATTTGATATCTTCATTATTTTTATTTTTCAATTTTCGAAGACTGATGCAAACTGTTACGTTGTGGTGACGACACTCCAGCAGTCAGGAAGACAACGAAAAGGCTTCCAAAATAAACTGATTAAGGGGCTGACTCGCGCCCACTAAGAACTGAATGACTCGGCGACGGTGATAGCCACAAGCGTGCTCGGAGGTCATCGAACTGAATGCCTGCAGTTCTTGGCCGCGCTCAATTTAAGGCTGACAAGGGAACTTCGAGATAAAGAACCAAAAGCAGCTACAACAATCTGGGAAAATGTGGAAGCATTTACACGTGGCCACGATCAATGCATGGGGATGAGTCTGCTCGCATTTCGCATTACAAAACAAAATGATAAAACCCGGTGCCCGCGGTTTTGAGTGCAAACGAACAAACGATGCGAAGGTTCACGGCAATGTAAGACAAATTGAAATGGGAAGCTTTATAGATGGGAAGCTTTGCACACGAGAGGTGATCAATTGCAATAAAAAATTGTGCATAGTTCGTTTAAATTCTGCTAATCATGATCATGTACACGGGTCAGACAGAAAACTTTTGTTGGGATATGAATGGTTTAGGTTACGGATATACAAAATCCCTTACAGCTGGCTACGAGGCCAAGCAGCTCAGCCGCACTGTGCTTTGCCTTAAAAGAGTCCTAAAACTGAAGGGTATCAATTGTCAAAATCTGATCCAAGTGCAAGCAATTGGAGACTGGGGGAGGGGGGGGGGGGCGCTGCTCTCTCTGGAAAAATGTTGGAGGGGGCCCTCTCCCCTCTCCCCCTCTCGCTTGCGCTCCTTGAAGTCTCCACCGATGGGAAGCTTAGCTTCTTAAAATTCTACCTCGTGTTCCACGGCGTCCCTTATAGGAAAGTCAATTCGGGGCGTTAAATCCCACAATTCGCATAACTTTTATTTGTATGTTCTTTTAGCAGACGCAAAGTGCTTCTTGTGATTCCGATGTGGTTACATTATGTGGACTTTGTGGGAGCTCGCACTGAAAAAAAAAAGAAAACGCAAGTGAAAGACTTACACGGATTTCTATAGCAATCATTTATGACAAATAAAACATTCTTAACATGAAAAAAAGATAGACCAATGGAATGTTTTAGGATCTCATGCAACGTCTAAGTATTGTTCATTGCGGCTGGCTTGGGTGCACACGAGGTGGCAGGCGTATGCGCTAAGTACGAACTTAGGTTAAGTGTTGCGTGCCATAGGTAGCCTTCGACATCTGAGATCATTTTTAATCTGCATACATGCGCGAATATGAAATGGGAACAAAATGACCTGAAGATTTATGTAATCAGTATTGTGAAGTTACATGTCAAGAATCCTCACAAAAATTATTTTTTAATTACGAGAACGGGGATTTATTATCAATTATGTCGAGTTTGTTACGATTCAGAAGACAGTTACAAACTTTTTCTGTCTAGTTAGTGCTTGCAGGCAGCAACAGGTAGAATTTGCTGTCGTCAGGCAACAAAAAGAAAGAATGGGTAGAAGCACAAGGCACAAAATTCACGCCATGGTCTCTTCTCTGTTTTGCACTGGCGCAATACTTTCTGCAGCTCTTCTAGTTCACTTATATCAGCGTACGGTATAGAGTCCACGGCGCTCAGTTTTCCTATTTCTTACTCATTATAAATACTTGCTGACACACGCGGCAGCGTCCTCTCTCCAAAGACAATGTAAAGGAAACAGCGCAAAAGGCGATGACGTGACACGACAACACATGTTCTGCAACACATGCCGCCGTGGGTACGTGCCATTCAGAGTGAGGGCATCATCATCATCACATGCTCTGCACCGTGGCCTAAAGAGGGCAGGATAGGTCCAAACAGCAAGACGACTTCCAATGGATGGTACGCGTGGTTCATCGAGAAGGTGTAAGGACGGGCCCTACAGGTGGCAGCTACAATTAGGGTAACCCGAAAAGAGGGGCTTCGAACGGCTTCGAGCGAACTGTCGACTTTACATGACTTCATGCACCAAATGGCCCGCCAAACACATTATTAAATTACAACTCTCTTCAAAGCCTCCGTCAATGATCTTGCTAGTCTTTGTTTGCACCTGCTCTTCAGTGCATTTTTTTTTTCTCAAAAGCAGTCGTGAAACGTATGAAGCAAGGTCATATGACGTACAGATATTAGTCACATGACTCTTTTAAAGGATATCGTGACAGCACTCTTTAAAGGTTCTTATGACCGATCCCTCATGAATCCGTTGTTACATAAATGCTTTCAGCTGAGCTCCACAATCCATTTTCTGTTGATATTCTTTCTTCTACATTCGTGCTACGCATACAGCTGACGCTGCCACTTATGCAACATTACGTGAGCACCTCCTTCAGCTTTTCTCTTTTCTTGTAACCAAGGCCGACGGCCGTCTGATTCCTCTCCGAGTTAAAAAACATAAATTTGAAGTGCTCAAAACGCTACCGGAAGTAATTGAAAATCAGGTGTAGAACAGAATTTTAATTGGTTCGATTTTTTCTGCCCAGTTGCAGTTATTCTCTTTTTACTCGCTAGGATTTGGATAAAAATTTTGAGCTCATGCCCTGTCCTATTTTCCTGCTCGGACGTGAGATTCTATTCTTTTTACCCACTGAAACAGCCTGCCAGAGCGTCCAAAGGGCTGAAGGCAGCAAGAGAGGACCTCATTGATTGAATGAAATCTCAGGTACGTTGCCGTCATACACACGCATAATTTATAAATGTCAATACAGTGCTTTTTTTCCGTAGTGCTGATATTTTTAGCGGTGATCATGGTAACAATTTCGCTTTCATATCTTCACTCTAAATTTTATATTAATAAACACCACAAATTAAAAAAAAATGATACCTTCCTCTAGGGTTTCCTTGGCTTCAATCACTGTTGCTTTAATTCATATTGAACGTCAAAAATATTTTACAGCACTGGCTGTATATGCAAATGTGGACGGATTTCATTGTGTCCGGAGTTCGCTATCCTACCTATGTGACCTGATAAGTATGCACGAGCGACATCTATAGCAAGTTGTTCGGGTGAGCACGGTAGACTGACAATGAGCGTCCAACAGGTGCAGAGCTGTGAGCGCTGCACATTTGCACGCAACGCAGACAGTAGCTGTCGAGCGAAGTTGGAAAGTAGCTACTTTGCATCTGTTCCCTGACGTCAGCAACTGCTGAGCCGCCCCCGATAACAGTTGTGAAGCGACTCCTCAGGCGGTGGAAAATTTCGTGCTCTCTTGGCTGATATATAGGGGGCCAAAAGCGTTAGGGCAATAACGGTGCACGTTTTCCCTGAAGACAATTCGCAAGATGTTGGTGACCTCTGCGAAATTCAGACAGAGAGTGACATCGATGTTGCAATGTGCAGTTTCACCTAACATATCTCAAGACCAATTGGTTAAGCTGCTAGAGTCATCACTGAACATATAACTGAACATATAACATCACTGAAGCAGCGATGAACATCAAAAAGGCTAATTTAGCGATTTCAACCCATACATTGCAGTGCGCACACAGTAGGTCCCATGGCCTGCTTGTAAAGATACATTTTGGAAACTAGTCACCTCATGCAACGCCTGCACAGACCTAGTTTTTAGGAGGTAAGGCCATGCTGTGATAAATCGCTAACTTACCTACTCCTTTCTCGGATCGTAATACACTTGCTGTTACCATAGAATAAACTTTTGCTTACACGAGCGGTCGGCGTACTGTGTTTTCTGGATCTATACTTCATCACTGCAATTATACCTTACACGCAACTTACCAAACGACTATCAAGAGCGCTGCGATTATCAGCAGTAACTCTATCAAAGAAATTAATATTTGGTTTTATAAAGCGTATTGAAACGGCTCTAAATCACAGAATCTTTGGTGATTGTCTGGCAATTTCTTTAATGGTTTGATTGCGGCACGATTCGAAGCCAGATAAAGTAGAAAAGCACAGTGGCGCTTCTGTACGGGGGTGCAACATAAGAATGCAGGTACAGGAACCTATTAAAGGATATTGGTGTGCGTCTTGAAGCCTGTAACACAGTCTATTCGCTGATGTCTCTAGAAAGAGACGGACACTTTTCAAACTGGCCTTCCGCACTCGTTTTGTGCCATCACCTCAGTGACCGGTGAATGACAGATCATCAAGTGCATTCTGTGGCGTTTATGACAAATACAAGGATGCATGTTATAGGATTAAGTTTAATTATCCTCGTTTTCACGATGTGCCCTTGTCTGCTTGGTTTAATTCAAAGGAAAACCCCAGCTAACGCCAAAGTCCTCGCATCGCTTCAGAAGCGAGTTCCTTTCTGTGTCTCCTGGACAGCAGGTTGATACGAGCTCTGCTCATTTCTTGCAGAGCACCGGCCGGTATGCACGTCCCTAACATGAGCCGTTCACGTTACTAGCGTGTTTGTATTTTTTCCCTGTTTGCTCACATGCGAATAAGAAAAAAAGCCAATGATCGTCTCGGTCATTGCGTTGATGCGGGTCTTAACACAGTCGTGAGCTCATAGCTCAAGTTGCTGCGGCAGATGATGAAATTTAGCCATAGTAGTTGGGCAGTTATAATGTGGAAATCTCTTGCTGATGTTAAGAGGACACTAAGGATAGGAACACCTGGTTTTGTCGCAAGCATGGCCGCAAAGATACCGAAAAACAGCGCGCAGCTCGGCACCAAAGTGAATAGAAAATGGCCGCACGCTACGGTTGTTTAAATTAGGTTCTTTACGAAACTTGCAGAGCGCAGTTTTTCGTACTATTGTACTTATCCTTAACCCTTTCGCTGCCTAAGACAAATTGGGTTCGTAAAAACTGCTTGTACCGCTCTCGCTGAAGAAGAGCTTGCCACGTGGTAAATAACAGGGGACGAGGGACAACTTCGACAATCCCCCGCTGTCGAGTCGACTTTTTGCATTTGTAGATGGGAAGGAAAGGCATTTGGCCTTCAGGCTGAATGTAGGGGAGTGTATCGACATGAATAAGAAAGGAAGTATGCCTAACGATTTGGCGCCAGGTCTTTGGGTAGCCCTTTCCGCCATACGTACATATAGCTGCTTCATTTGTGTCAGCCGGTCAAACGCCAAAAAAATGAAAAGCACCCAAAATGAAACCCGTACGTGGGGCGAGGACTATGGTGGGGCGCCCTGCGGGGTGTCCTGCTTTGAAGTACCATGCCAATGCAAGCCTTTAGCAACCAGACCGGCTGTTTCACAGAAGGTATACTTCCGAGCACTTTTCTTGAAGGTAACAAGGTCCACGCGTACACTTGAGGCACAACCATAAGTGCGGATGAAGTTACGAAATTGTTTTTCAGCGAAGCCAAAGTTTTTGTGCCATTTTGAATATTTATTTTCGTCCTTCATGAGTGGATAAAGACCAGTTTCTTTTTGCTATTGCTGCCCCTTGCGATCCTTTTACGATCAAATTGCGCTATAAGATTGTGGCAAAACATTGTGGTGGGTAAAGAGCTGTGCTAAATTAGCGCATTCTTCGTTTCAGAACCCTCAACGGGTAAGCTAAAATCAATACAGATGTAATCAAAGAGGAAATTAAACTTAGACTGGTATATAGAAGAGGGTGTTATACGTATCAGAAATGTTGCACATTAACTTGCCAAAAGACAAGAAGAAATTTATTAGTACTTAAGAGATATTGGCCTAGACACTCATCGCCTAGTAAAAAAAAAAGACACCATGCTTAAAGTTATTATATGCCGTCAATAGTACAAGAAATAGTTGCCCAGGTAGAGCAGGCAAGGACAGCTTCGGTGCCAAAACAGTTGGCGCTCCCGTCTCGCGGTGCTGCAGCTGCCGAATATCTTCCTCTTTAAAGGTCTATTTAGTTTGAAAAACCCCTAAGAAAATACACTTACAAATGCACGTCCGAAGGCACTCTTTCTCAGTTTTAAAGTTGGCGCCTTCTCGGTTGCATCCATAAGGGCGTTTTTTACAGGTACCTGTGGCTTCGTGGTAGAAGTACGTGGGAAGTTTTTCATAACAGATCTCGCTGTCAAGTGGAGGGCTTATGCACTGCTGTCCTGTCGATAGAACGGTGTAATAAGCACATACGTAAAACAAGAAATTTGTTGGTACAACAGCAGTTGTCGCTAGCGCGCAGTTCTTATCGCCATGAATACAACATTAAAAATTATGTAATAAGCAACGCATTTAAATCCGTCTTTGAAAAACAAAAAAAAATATATGCTTTACGGTATTTCAGCCTCTATGATGTCTCACTGAGTATAGTGCTCTCGATGCTACGCCTTTCGGGAGTATCTGATTTGAGCTGCGGATGGCTGCATCCCGATAGAGGCGAAATACAGAAACATCCATGTACTGTGCGATGCCAAAGCATGTTAAGAAAAAAAAGGTGAAAATGAATTCCGAGCAGTCTGATGCAGCGTCTCGATCACCCCCGCGCAGATTTGAGGTCTTCGTTAATGCAGTACGTGCCTGCAGCCCAGTGCGAACTTTTCACCCTTCTCGGATACGAAGAAGAAACACCGATAGCTGCTTGCTGCCGCCCCCCTCAACGTAGGCTAGAAAGCCAACGAGGGCCGCGGCCACATCACACGCAAGGCTTGGGTATGAAACAGTCTCCGGGCCGCCCACGCACCATTCCAGATGAGTGATTATATCGAGTTGTTTTCATATTAGAGCGAGCTGTTTGCATATTGCGCACCCAAGAATAGGCCAGAACTGTGGTTTACGTCAGGGAAACACAAAACACACAGAAAAGCGGCAAAACACTTTCACTTGTATAAAAAAATTACTCAGTCCAAAAAGGGAGAGAGTGGTGGCTGTAGTGGTTATAATTAAACATAATTTAAATAAACAAATAAACAACCAGGACGGTTACGACTGCAAGCGAATGCCTGGGCGCTTTCTGTGGGGTGAGAACAAATAACTTTTTGAAACACACTGGACTGCTGCTTTTGCTGCAGCGGGTTGGCTTGCCGTTGAGTTTGCCGGGATGGTCATCGTAGCCGGCGCTATCGGCAAGACCTACAGTATCAAGACGGTTACGAGTTTGTTATCAGAATGATCCAGCCTTCGCTGGCTTGTCATCGCGAAGAAACGGATACATTTAAAAAGGATGTATTAGACCGTCCGCCTCGAACTGAGGAGCTGTTGGGAGGTGCGAGGCTCGTATGTCGGAGGTGCATTTTTGCCGGTGGGTGTTTGAAGGTGCAGTTTTACCTTTAGGTACCTTGCGGTGGGCTTGCGGGCGCCTTCGCTAATGATGCAAACTCAATAAAAGAGCTTAGTATATCAGGTAACCGTGTAACCACTAGCCCACGGCGGCGAGGGCCTAAGGGCTAGAGCTTCGCTTCATAAGCGAGAGGAACTGGGAGGGGCCGGAGGGAGTCTGGGCTTCTATGCGGGAAATGCATTTTTACTGGATTTGTACCCACTAGAGGAATGTCCCCACTGGAGGGTGCTGCCTCCGGAGGGTTGCTCCGGAAAAGGGATCTTCCGGGTCCGAACTGCTGGGCGGATGACACCAACAGAAACGGTGCAAAACACAGGGTATAGCCCCCCCCCCCCCCAAAAAAAAAAAAAGCTAACCCTCTAATACGGAAGGAAAAGAATTGTGCTGGCCGCGCCAACTGCCCATACTATATTAGGCGGCTAAACGTATGGTAACGTAAGGCACCTAATAGTTCAGATTGAAAAACGTAGCACTATAGGCTATGGAGGAATAAACTATGAATAGATCATCTGTCATTCTCACGAAGAAGGCTGATGTTAGAGCGCGAAGGGGTGTTTTTGAGACGACTTGGTTTTGTAATAGGGGAGTAATTACTCACTGGTGACCGCACAATGAGTAATTGACCAAGCTTTCCAGCATATCTAGCATAAACGTACCTTGGTTTTCTAAGTGCTAGAAGAAGATACGTGGTAGTGATAAAAGAGCCCCACCAAAATACTACAAGTGAAATCACAATGAACTAAGACAAAGTATAGAGACAGTAATACGTGATGCGAAAAAAAAAAGCCTACAGGACACTTAAGTACATTACACGTGATCGATGTAATTGCATTAGGATGATCGAAATTTATGACAGGCCACAACGCCGTTTTTTTTTTCGGAGTTTGCGTCATCAGGCTTTTATTTGCGGCGATGCCGGTGGAGAAAGGAAGAAAAGAGGTGGCAGGATGAGGTTCCACATGTGGAATGTCGGTCATGCCATGACCTAGCGATGTCTTAACTGTCTCGAGCAATCAACGAATTTTATGACATACCTCAACGACGCTTTTTTTCTGTAATGAGTCTTCTGATGCTATTGCAATGAAACGTACGCGCCTTTAGGAGTGCTCTAATGCCAAATGCGCTCTTTTTTTTTTAGATCAGTAATGCCTACAATATATTTTAGGTTTGCGCCTCATTGAGTCCCTAGAAAACGTACATCGTCACAGAAAGGATTAAGATGGCAGTCGAGGCATGCAAAATTAGTTACAGGTGAAAATTTCTGACTGGACATAAAAAAATATCAACTTAGATTTTGAACAAATAGTTGTTCAAGTGTTATCGCGAGACCATTTCACTCCTTTTTAGAGTATTGCATTCATCCTGGAAGTTGGGTCGCAAAAGCTGCACAGCTCTCTCTGGAGCTGTTTGGATGCGCTTCGGTGGATGCTAATGACTAAGTATTCCCAAATTTAGAAGTCGTGCCAATGAAATCGGGGCCAACAATTGAAAGATGAGACATTCAGTTAACGGCGAATGATTTTATTAGCGCACTTGTCCTGTGTCCTTCGTTCCGGTGTCGTTTTGTTAGTGTGTAGCGCGTTATTTAAACCAAAAAAAGATTTTATTTATGTTTGTGCGGATACTACTGACTTGGTCATTATAAAACAAAATCGAGAACTAACCAATACCAGAAAGACACTTCAGAACTTCAATTTGATGCGGCACAGTGTCAGTGTACAGGCAAAAGAGCCAGTTTCGTTAAAGTTCTATCTACTTCGCACTTTTCCACCCTCTACAGCATTCATTTTCCGCCCTCTATAGCACTTCCACCTTCTATAGCGGTTGCGGTCTTTATGACCACAACTCGGCTTCTCTTTATGTACTATAGATTTATGTACTATAGATACTTTATGTACTATAGATACTTACTATAGAGCAGTTGGGGCGAGATGGGGCGGTGCGCTGCGGGATGCGGCGGATGGCCTTCGCCATTTACTACCCGTTGCTGTCAAAATGTATTCACTGATGTAATCGCTAACTCTATCAAAGCAAAGGTAAACCTTTTCAGCTTATGATAATAACAGGGATTTAAAAACAACTCTCGGGAATAGAGCATACCCTTGTCGTAAATCGCTTTATAGGGAAATGTCCTGAGTGTAACCTGGCCCAAATTACGTTCTCCACACAAGGCAAAAAGAGAACATTTGATTCAAGCCAACATGAGGAGTGATAAACGCAGAGTATTATCACGGTGTAGAAGATTATATGAATCAGCTAAAAAAAAGCATGCACAAAGTACACATGGGTCACAATCCTTATCTAGAAATTTTATTCGAGAAAAAAGAAACGCACTGGTATTATTTTTACTAGAACAGTTGAGAAAAGACTGTGGAAATGAATAATTTGCCCTCCCAAACGGATCAAAAATAAAACAGTTGCCTATGCGCCCTTGCCAGCTGCTGAAGTTTAAGTACAAGAAAACGGTTATGGCCTGTAGGAGGCATCGTTCTTCATAAGTTGCAGTGCGATACACATCACCGTACACAGAAAAGAACCAATAGAAAACCGCGACAATTGTCGAATTGCCTAAGACATGGATATCGTTTTGGGACTAGCCGTCTCTCATGGCTTTCAAATCAACGCAACTTGTCCCTCCTCAAGCAAGGTTGACGACTGGCCGAGTTGGTACTGATCCATCTTTAACTAGGCATTGTCCTGTTTTCTTCTCTTTTCCGTGTCGTATCTTGTGGCTTTTTTCAGATGGATTATTTTTCGTGCCGAAGCCTTTAGAGAACAAAAGCTCCCTATACAAGGACTGGAAAGCTCTATTAAGGCGGGAACACACATCGTGCGAACGACATCATTACTCTTCAGAAACGAGACATGAAAATCGCCGAAATTCTTGAAGAGGCTCTCTCACACTCTACTGACATCCTCTTCAATGCCACCATCAAATATTTTAATTTTAATGGAAGGCAGATGATTTAATCTCTTGCCAGTACCAGTGCCCCAAACTGTGCTGTGGTCAGTGCGCCACTACCACAGGTCATCGGTCAGCAACGATGCCGCCTTCCCTATGGCTCAATTCTACACGCGAAATCGCTTGCCATATGTGGAGCAGTCAACACCATAACGACCGCCACAGGCGATATTGTGGAACAGAAAGCTGCAAATTACTCTACAGAATTCTAACTGACTTATACGCAGCGATAGCACAGCTGTCGGCACCAACGACAGAGGTAACCGTGGTGAGATTGAAGCTGATGCGAGACTTGGGAACAAACATCCAAATTCTATGTACACTGGGAAGGACTGGCACAGGCGGGGGAAAAGCACCCCATACCTCAACTTCCTGATGAACGGGTAGATCAAAATTCGTAACGAAGACTTGAATGATTGGAAGCCCCATCAGAGCAGGGATGCACCATACTCGCAACAAAATATAAGCGAAAACAGGCGTCGGTTATAAGAAGGAGCACGAGCGCCGCTGCTTGACATGAAGGAAGAGTTCACCGGGCCACGAGTGATCTTCTTAAGCAAATTCTTTGCAAACGCAGCGTACACCCCCACACATACTTCACAAGTGGTCCCTTTTCATACACGAAACTTTTGTGCACAACAGATGCGCCCATTGCAAGGAACGCTGTGGAGCAAATTTGCAACACTTCGTATGAACTTGCCCATTTTTCTTGCGAGAGAGACACAAAATCGAGTAGCCGCCGCGGCGGCTCAGTGGTTATGGCGCTCGGCTGCTGACCCGAAAGACGTGGTTTCGATCCCGGCCGCGACGATTGCATTTTAATGGGGGTGAAATTCTAGAGGCCCGTGTGCTGTGCGATGTCAGTGCACGTTAAAGAATCCAGGTGGTCGAAATTTCTGGAGCCCTTCACTACGGCGTCCCTTATAGCCTGAGTCGCTTTGAGACGCTAAACCCCCATAAACCATAAAGCAAACAAAATTCAGCACATGCCACATTAGGACACGACCACCCTAGCACACCAAATGCGATCCAGCACCTTAGCGCAACATATCATAGGGACATACGGTAGAGGGAGCAGCCTGTTTCAAGTAGTGTAAGAGAAGTTGTCTGACTCACGAAGCGCAGATCTGAGGAATATGTGACCAACCAAGAAGAAGTCTTCTTCAGCCTGCACCCCTCCTGATTCCCGAATAGCGGCCGCTAGCCATATTTTCTTTTGAACAAAAACTTCAGTCATTAATTCCATTAATCTCCAATTAGTCTTGCCTTGCCCCAGAAGGGGCTACCCTATACCGGCCTATTTGCTAGTCTTATCACTCCACATAAGCCACAGCATCCGTTGGCTACGCTTCCTATCTCTTATTATCCCCACTGTCAGTCTTAGAAATCTTTGGTTATGTGCCATGAGCCCAAGATGTCCTGCCGAAGTCATCTGATCACCTCGGTTACAGGTACGCGCTGGATGGAACTTCTTCAAAACTCCACTGTGACGTATTCCTCCTAACTAAAAAACAGAAGGTTTCGAAATCAGAGTGGTAAAAACTTTATCGTTTTGCGGAAATTTGGGAAAGCTCATCACCATCCACTTTCCGGTCAAATACTTTCCTTGTCGCACTTGTAGCTAATTAATGCACTGAGTTACTAGTCCACTAATGCCAACTGCCTCCTCGTTCGTCTACCAGGAATAAAAGCCCTGGATCATCGGCAACTATTACCTTTGCGCGAACTCCAAAGTCCGCACCAAAACTGCCCACTACGGCAAAACCTCTTGAAAGCAAGCAAATGAAGGGACTAGAGAGCAAAAAATGAATAAATGAAGAAACGGACGGAAATATGACTGAAACAAGGGAGCGAGCGCCCAATGGTTATTAAGAGATGCTCTGTCAAATTTCCAGTTTTCGATCACAAAATCTACTTCGTATTCGACGGTTGTTTCCATTTTTGCGAGATATAACATCCCAGATATTTGTTAGTAGTTAAGAATACTTGCATCTAGCTTTTTTTATGTGCACCGCAAGGGTAAAGAGGCAGGCAGACACGTTTGACAGACATTTCCAAGGTTCGGTTATTGCAATAAACAACGTGCGCCCCAAGGCCTTCGTATAGTTCTCAAAAGGCTGCATTATTTATTGATGCTTGTGGTGTTTACAAAATGTAAAAATGCGTCTAACGGAATGAATTCAGTCCCGCAAATTTTAGTCACCGAAGGAAAGGCAGTTGTCATCCTCTGTTACCAACCGAAAGAATAATTTGCTTGCATTCACCTACAGTCACAGGAACGTTATTCTTCAGCACGACTGAATACAGAGACGGAAGAAAGATATATGTTGGCATGATCCACGGTGTAAGAATATATATATATATATATATATATATATATATATATATATATATATATATATATATATATATATATATATATATATATATATATATATATATATATATATATATGATGATTATGGATTTTTATGGCGCAAGGGCAGCTATGGCCAAAGAGCGCCATGTCACAAGGTATTTTTCTTTTTCTCAAGGTGGGGTCAGAGACCCATTTCCCAAGCATTTCACCCTAAATAAGCCGAGCACCAGACCAGGGGAAAGCTTGTACCCATTGTATCACCGGTGGGTACCCGGCGGCACTGGGGATCGAACCCCGCACCTCCCGCATACGAGGCGGATGCTCAACCACTTGGCCACCGCTGCGGTTTATATATATATATATATATATATATATATATATATATATATATATATATATATATATATATATATATATATTATATATATATATTGTTATGAAGACGAAGAAGAGTGCAGTGGCGCGGGACGGAGTGCTCGCGCTAGGCCCTTGAGCCATTAAATCATATCTTCATTCTGTCATCATGTCGTGCTTTCCTTGGCATGCCACCACGTAACATTTGGTGTGAGGTGCTGGGTACTCATCGTCATCCTAGTCCCCGGAGCATCGCCGCCTTCTGCTCGCCTTCGTCGTCGGCCGAGGGGACCTGGGCTCCGCCGCCCGGCTCAACCCCAGCTCGAACTGACCAGAACCGACCAGCCGCTTTCCCTCGCCCCGTCCCCAGCCCCGAACACAAGACACGACGACCAGGACCTGACGTACGATGACCCGACTACGACCCGAACCAAGACGGCACCCCCGCCCAGGCTGTGCGGCGATCCCTCAACCCTTGACCTTCGGCAGTGGGTGACCGACCGCTGGACCTGAAGCTCCGGGGCAGCCGTCCACCAGATCATCTCCTTCATATTTGTGGCAAGCCTTTCATCTTCTTCTATCCTTCCTGATCATCCTCATCGTTACCTCACCATTCGTAATTCAAGCAATCGATCGGGACGATCGCTCTGAGGACCGGGGTCATGTTATGAAGACGAAGAAGAGTGCAGTGGCGCGGGACGGAGTGCTCGCGCTAGGCCCTT
The DNA here is from genome assembly GCA_030143305.2 of Amblyomma americanum. NCBI lineage: Eukaryota > Metazoa > Arthropoda > Arachnida > Ixodida > Ixodidae > Amblyomma > Amblyomma americanum. The sequence goes on along the minus strand of JARKHS020013878.1, from coordinate 124,517 downwards.
GAGCCATTAAATCAGATCTTCATTCTGTCATCATGTCGTGCTTTCCTTGGCTTGCCACCACGTAACAATATATAATATATATATATATAATATATATATATATATATATATATATATATATATTATATATTGTAAGAAAGGCTTGAGGCATCAAGTGGCCACCGCCAACGATGGAGGTACCGCCGACCGAAGACGAAGCCGACGAAGCTTGGGCTTGCGCTGAAGAGCGCCGGACTAGTGTGCCACTGTATGAGGGTAACAACTACTACTCCTGCGCAGCACCATTCTAACAAAGATTGTGGCCATCCACATTAATTGCTTGATTTGCCTCTTTACACTTGGTGGATGTGCCGCCTGTTCGCACTCTGGGGCTAAGCACTCGGACCTTGCCAGACTCTATCACGATGGCTGACACCCCGACCCAACTTGGCCACTCTGCTTCCGCCGCTGTCATCTGTTCCGGTCCCGTGCGTCAGCGAGACGCTGCGATCTTCAGAGCCACGGACGATACCGACCTAGAACACTGGCTGGCCTCCTACGAACGCGTGAGTGCTTACAACAAATGGGATGATGTCCGACATCGGCCGACATCGCCAACTTGTTCTGAAACCACGCAGCCGATTTTTTTTTTACCTGACCGGCCATCAAACCAGCCTGACCAATCTCTTCGGTCGCCCTGCTGTCCGAAAACTTCGCGCCGAGCAGCGATTGCGCAGTTGGGTTCAGCAGAACGACGAGAACTTCGCAAGTGATATCGAAGACGTCATCTTAAGCAAGCGCCTGAATCCATTCATGTGAGAGGCTGACAAAAACATTATTGAAGGGATTGGGGACGACGCGTTTAAATGTTATTGTCCAGAACATCCCAAACCGTCTCCAAAGTCGTCTCTTTTTGTCAGAGCTATGACGAGCTCCGTAGAAAACGCCTTGTCACCTTCCGTACAAGATGTTAGGACAATGCACTTTCTAGCTTGGCTATATGAGGTACTGACTACGGTTAGCCGTCCCTTATTCAGCACATCCAGCAGTTTGTGAGGAAGGAGGTCGCCCACCAGTTATCGCTGGTTACCTACCAACCCGCTCCAACGCCGTCTGTGTCTCCTTCTCTTCATTATGTTATCCAGGAGTAGGTTGCTGAGGTCTAGCCACCACCAGTCTACTCCCTCTGGTAACTCCTGCAGTTTCATATCCCGAAGCTGTGGTCCGGCCAAGACCTCTACCCGTTGTTCCTGCCCATATGCCACCCAGCAACGTCTACCCTTCGCCGAAGCTCGCGCCTACAATGCGACTTGCTCCCCATTCTCGGCCTCGCTACGGTCCTATGAATCCATGGCGCATGCAAGAAAACCACCCGATATGCTATGCCTGCGGTGTCGCTGTCCATGCGGCGCGATGGTGCCACACACGCGGATTCCGTCACCAAGACTGCAGGCCAGCAGTGGCGCACGCACCGGCGCACGCAGCACTGTCAGAAAAGCACACGGGATGCTTCTGCCTGTCACCGCTTTCTTTTCGACTGCTTTGTATGGCTTTGGGTGCCCTCATCGAGCCCCGGGCAGTGTACCAAACTGCTGAGCAAATACCAAGGTTCCTATCGTTTTCTTCAGCAAACATCACTAGTCAATTATCTTCTAGAGCTTCTCACGCTTTCGCCTGATCACCGCCGCCTCGGGCGTGAAATTCTACACTTCGACTGCCTGAAAGCCAGCTACGACCCTAATATCGTCTCGTGCCCTTAGGACGCCAGGATGGCACTCTCACCCGGGGGTATTTTGAAAAGGATTTGAGGCGCCATCCTCCAGTGCCGACGAAGGAGGCACCGCGGAACGAAGACGAAGCTGACGAATATCTCGGGCTTGCGCTCACGAACTCTGATCCACTGGGAAAGCACTGTGCTAAAAATGATTGTGGCCGTCCGCATTAAATGTTTGGTTTGCCGCTTTACAACATTACACACACACACACACACACACACACACACACACACACACACACACACACACACACACACACACACACACACACACACACACACACACACACACACACACACACACACACACACACACACACACACACACACACACACACACACACACACACACACACACACACACACACACACACACACACACACACACACACACACACACACACACACACACACACACACACACACACACACACACACACACACACACACACACACACACACACACACACACACACACACACACACACACACACACACACACACACACACACACACACACACACACACACACACACACACACACACACACCACACACACACACACACACACACACACACACACACACACACACACACACACACACACACACACACACACACACACACACACACACACCACACACACACACACACACACACACACACACACACACACACACACCACCACACACACACACACACACACACACACACACACACCACACACACACACACACACACACACACACACACAACACACACACACACACACACACACACACACACACACACACACACACACACACACCACACACACACACACACACACACACACACACACACACACACACACACACACACACACACACACACACACACACACACACACACACGAGGCGAAAGAGGGAGGCCGGGCTGGGTGCGCACGCGGCTACTGCGACAAGAAAAAAGAAAAAAAGAAAAAAGAGAGAGATAGAAGCAATAGCAGAGAAAAGGGGGAAAGCAAAGAAGAAACGTGGTGGGGCTTAACAAAAAAGGGATGCGTCCGCCAATTGTGGGTTTCGGTATGCCTCTGGCCGCGTATGTGCGGCCCCGTGCGGCTCCGAAAGATGGCCCGGACGAGGCGGAACAGGTCGAGACCGCCCAAAGTGGCTCCACATGGTGACACGCGAGCCGCTAAAACCAGATGAGCTTCCCATAGGAGGACCAGATGGAAAGGCTTGCTGACAGGAATGCAAAAAAAAAATACGAGAGATATAGCACAGAGAAATTTCAAAAAATAAAAAAAAATATAATGACAAAAAAAGAAGAAAGTGAAGGGGACATATGGTCCTCGCGGTACCAAAGAATGAGTTGAACGGCAGATGGAAACAAGCCGAAACTGACATGCAACAGGGGTACGACCTCAGACGACTCAGTCAGTGGTGGTACTTTGTCTATTAGGGGTGAAATTTTCTTTGGTTTCTGCCATCGAAAGAGACGATAGGGTGCCATGGTTTTCGTTGATTCCCTTTTGCACTGTATTAAATTATATATATATATATATATATATATATATATATATATATATATATATATATATATATATATATATATATATATATATATATATATATATATATATATATATATATATATATATATATATATATATATATATATATATATATCGACATGTATGCTATAGTTTGCTGAATAACATACCTTTGCAAGTGACTTGGCATTCTCGCAATGAAGGAAATCTGTTGCCGTTTCCATTGCATCCTTTGTACAAAAACAATATGCAACTGCAACTTTTGTTGTCATAGTAGTACATCAACTGAGGAGCTCCACATTGGCTTCCGGCTTCCATGGGCATCAAGCAGTCCGTCTCTTGGAAGATATGTCAAATAAGAATAACACAAAAGCATATTAACTAAACTTCACTGAACAATTTTCCACAGTTCACACCTGGGTCAACACGGGAAGAAACTTTCTCAATAGCCTGTTCCTTTGCGAATTTTAGAAAGAATCGCGTTTCAGTGCGGATCGATGTCAGCTGCGTCTTTTGTGAATATGGAACAAAAATGACCAGATGTGTCCGGCCGGACAAGCTCTGCAAGCATGCGTGACTCTGAAATGACCCGCAGCAAAGAAGCGAGACCAGGAACCAGTACTAAGGAGCGATATTCCTTTCATTTTTGACAAAAAAGCTCATCGAGGTGGCAAAGTACAATACAAAACTCTCAGCTTCCAGAAAAGCTTGACATAAATTCATATTGCTGCGATCCATGTCCAACAAATGTACACAAAAGATTTTTCAACGGGAAGGAGTTTACTGTTTATACCGTAACATTGCACCAAGACTTCCGATAAAACTTCAGATGTCCCGTTAGCAAGCTTGCAATTTTTTGCTATTAATTTGCTATTATTTTCGTTATCGTCAAGAACGTTCACCATTCATTTTCTAAGGCAGTCTTAACTGCTCGATGCGAGCTATGGAGTAACTTTAATGGAATGGTTTTGCTACTCGTCAGAAGAATGGTAAATTATCTTCAATATTTCCATAACAATACCTTGAAATATTTCAATATTCAAAAGTTTTGTACAAGGACGATGCACATGACGTGCTCTTTCTTATTTTAACTGCACGCAGAAGGATAACACAAATGGGTGCCCTGCGGTCACGTACATGCGGTAGCTTGAGTTGCTAACCGATCACGGGTTAACCGAACGCGGCTTCGAGCCGAGGCCGATCGGAACCTTATCTTTCTTCATTCAGGAAACTCAGTTACTTGCCCAAAATAAACAATCTATATATTCGACAAGCTTATTGACGAGGATGGAAGAGCCAAAAGCTGGCTCATAGCACGGTGCTTAGTTGCCATCAGGCTTTACACCTTATGCGCCGTGTCTCTGAGAGATAATGAGGAATCGAAGAGGTGGGGCTCCGTCGGGTAGCCATGGCACTCATAACATCAAAAATCCGGTACGCATATCCGTACATGCGGCTTAACGCGACCCAACGCCTTCAGCTTGAGCGAATCAATCGCAAGGCGATGCGACTGGTTACTGGTTTGCCGCAGTACTGCCCAGAAGTGGACCTACACACATTCAGCAAAATCAGTGCCCTGCAGGATGTGGCAGAGCAGCAGTTGCAAGCCCAGCATGTGCATCTCTCTACAACAGTGGCTGGCCGCCAGATCCCACGAGCATTATGCTACAACGCTGACAATTTAGAGTCGCTCACGTCTCGTGCCCCGCCATAGGAACTAATTGATTTAGCAGATGGTATGCCATTGCCAAAGAACATGAGTTCCGCTTATCCCCAAAGGCGCAAAGCTGCCGCTAAACGTCACGAGAAGATGACAAGCAAGATAGCTCAGGAAGGGGCCATCCAACTATACACAGACGCCACTCATTGTCAACGTTGCGCCGCCAAAGCATGTTACGACTCTGAGTCAAATACCACTGTAGTTCAGCGGCTCTCCGAGGAACACACTGTAACTAATCCCGAGCTCATTGCCGTATGCCCTGCCATTACTCGAATAGTAAAAAGACAGGATCCGGCTCCTTGCACCTACCATGTTTACACGGATTCACAAACAGCGTACACTTAACACTATTTCTTAACACTATTCTGACAGAAGTTCGTCGCCTGCGAGAGGAGGGCTGCACTATAGTTATCAAAAGGATTCCTGTACACCAAGAAATCAGTGGGAACGAAAATTCACACGAGGCAGCGCGCGCGCTGCAGCTCTTTCCGCACCTTTGCTTGGATCCACACTCGTTTCCGCTTCTTGGGCTCCTGCTTACGTTGCACATCCGTCGTCGACTCCTATGGATAGGGCCGAGACATGGCATCGCGCACAACGCTATGTCCGCAGCGTTCTCCAGCACTTGATGAACCCTGAGCAACTACATAACTGGCCACCTAGCACAATCCGAAGGGTAGAGGCGATGCTTCTGTGCCGAGCTCAGACTGGCCAGCTTCTGTCACCGGAAAAGTTTCACCTCATAAACCCGCACTCATACCCGAGCCCTCAGTGCCCAGCATGCCAGGCCACAGGCATGGTTGAACACCTTTGGCGTTGCCCTGTCTTTGACGCGGTGCGTTAGAGAACACTTCAGTCCCTGGGCGGGCACCGACCTGGCACCCTGCAGGAATGGGCCGGTCTGCCGTCGTACATTGGACCATCGGACGCATTCCGGCTCTGGCGGGCTTTTCTTCAGTACTTCAAGGAAGAAGAAGGCTCTGGCCATTTCTTCGCCGAGCCGACCTCGGGACCACCCCACCTCGAGGATGAAGCGGACACCCGTCCTCGACCCCCACCCCCACTCTCATGAAGCACCTGATTTCTTCCGCAAGGTTTGGGCCTACTGAATGCAGAAAATAAAGACGTATAATAAAGGAACTGTTCGCACTAATCAGCAAGTGATAGAATGTATTCACAACTGCGCCTATAAAACAGAGAAAAATAAGGTGAAATTGCTCGGCCTGCGGAAAAAGTGGAGCGGCATGCATGACTTATTGAAACAATGAATACTCTTGTACAAACCGGCTCGACAGCTCCAGTTGCACATTTCCTCTGTAGAGAACAGCTTGACACCAGGATGAGCACTCCGTGTCGTTTGGACACATTCATGTTTTAACTCATTATAATAGTAGCCGGTGCTGAGGTCGGACCATACTCTCCAGTTTGAATTGCATTTATCTTCTGCTGCAGACCCTGAGAAACGAAAAAAAAAAAACGGATGCCTGAGTGCCTTGCGCCAACTTCTTACTTTCTCCAATTGTATTTTACTCACCAAAACTTCTTCCATTGTGTACAAAAGGCATTTAAATTTAAATAACCCCCTAGCTTCTATTGGCCCACAACCTTTTCGCTCTAAAGCTTAAGCTTGTTCAAGAGGGATAGAAAGATTAAACAAAGAAACAAAATGTGACGGCTTTGACTACAACTTTGAAGCGAGGTTCTGGAATTGCAAAAAACTCTGAAGCTGCAAACTTTTTACAAGGACATTCCAAAAAGGCAGCTTCTTTTTAGTCACCTACTTTTTTTAACCATGTACTTTGTGCCGATGTATGGCGTAACAAGATAAAAAAATGGTAGGATTTTAACGTAGCTGAACCACGTAAACGTGCGAAAGCATGTGTTTAGCCTGGTTGGCTCACGGTTTTGCTTTGCTAGGCCAGTTTGCACATCTGGCGACGGCATTAGACTCAGCTTAAGCTATGAACGAGGTTGAGCTCATCGGTTCTCTTCGCGCTGGAGATGGAAGATGATGAATACGACAATGTGCAATGCACAGCGAGAGGCTGTGTTGCAGTTTATCGTTTTTGAGAGCAACAACAACAACAACACGAGGCGTGGTCGGCTGCGGGATGACACAGTTCTCTCGTGCAGTGGCCAGCGGAGCTGATCTTTTTGCGCCACCGCGGGCTCGAATCCCTGTCGCGGCAATATTTGTTTTGTTTATTTATTTATTCAACGTCGAGGTTTCACCGATGAATCGGCTTTTCCAGCTTTGGTCGTGAAGTGAAGCTTTAGCTGTAAAACGCTCCATACGGAGCTCAGCTTGTGCTCAAAACCAGCATTTAAAGTAGGAGTAAGAAGTTATGCATATTTATTGTTGCTGTTTAAGAGGTTTAGGTGTAACCAAGTGCTACCTGAAATGGAAAGTATAGCCTGCAGTCACTGACAGTTATGATGAAACTTCATACTCCTTCTTCCCGCATTCGCTTAAGAGCTTCAGGAGCTGCTTTAAAGTGCCTTCGCTGCTATGCTATATTTCAAATTTTCGCCGTCGATGTGGAAAACAAATGATATAAGCAAGCTGCTATCAGGGTCGCAGCAGTCCAACTCTGCATTTTTACGAGGAACATGTCATTGTAGAATAATTTGGACTAGCAGTCTTTCATAAAAAAAAAGTGGCACCAGCACATGACAACTGGCGTAACGCAACACCAAATCGAAACACTTACCTAAACAGGAAAAAAAACAAAGCGAAACCAAGCGTATCGCACACAACCACCTTCATTCTGTTGTTCGAAATGATGAAATCGCTCCTGTCATTTTGAAATGTTGTAGGTCAGGTTTGCAGCTTTATTAAGGCCAAAAGAAGCTCGCAAAAAATATACAGACGCTAACAAGCGCACTCTGAACGCTTGAGTGAAAAGACAGATAATTTGAGGACTTGCTCTGAAGATGTCACAACGCACTAATTTATAAAACAGGTTGATGAGATGGTCATTCTTCAACAATGAGACGACTTTCATGGCGTTTTCTCACATTTCACACAATAAGTTATGTGCGGAGCTGTTACATATAATAATGGCCATTCAGCAGGCGGTAAATTTATTTCTATATTATCGCTCATTTAAAATCTTTCTTTTAAATGAAACCGCTCGCTGCTAAGCCGGGTTGGGCGTTTGCAGTGAATAAGCCCCATAAATAGAGAATGAAGTTGTGATGAAAGTGCGTAAATACTTCCGCTTCTTTGATGTCATGAGATGCGCAGATATTCATGCTGGACACACATGCACTCACTGACTGCGTCGCAACGTTCCTACATCGTTGCCAATGTCGTGGAGACGTTGCCATGAGGACGTCGTCATGACGTGAGACACAATGTCAGAGCAGGCTTTAATGCTTTCGGAAATATCTAATGCATTCATTCAAACTTGACAGCCTATACAGTTCTACATGAAAACCAGTTTCAAAAATCATGATCAACAAACTAAAGCGAACCGCGCAACGCAACAGACGACGATGTAGTCGATACCTCCTGCTGGTGATTAATGGATGGAAGATATGAGCGTCCTCTTTGAAACGGGTTGGTGGCAGTTGCCACCGTGCTCGGCTTCTTTCTTTATATTTCTTTAAAGGCGTAATAAATTTTCTATGAATTCGCTATTTCCTTCAAATACATTTTTAAATGTACAATTCTTCTTCTCACCTCTCTGCGTTTGAGTCACCAATCTTCCAATCGCTTTATGCTAATTTCCACCACAGATCCATTTACATGACTATTGTTATCTCTTAAACCTAGGGCCTCAGAGAAAGTGACTGTGACTGCATCGACATCCGGATGGATGCCACCACATTAGAGTATAAAACGTTCAATTGTTTCTAGAGATTTACAACACACTGCAGATGTATCATCTTGTTGGTTAAATTTCTTTTTGTAGCTGCGCGTTCTAAGACACCCTGATAAGAGCTGTGCATAAGTGATTACTTTTATCGATTACTTGTAATCGATTACATTTGTGTGCAATTTTGTAATAATCTGATTACTTTGTTCAAAGAGTAGGGCGCTGCCTCAAGAGTTATAAAACGATTCCTTCCTGATCTGCTTTTTTCAATTTCGGTTTAGTTCTAGACTGCTGCTTTTCCATCGAATTACTCCAGTTTTTACCTCCTGCGTTTTTTACCTGTCATGCAAAGCCCTTTAAATATACCTTAGCTGCCCAAGTGTTCCCGTCAAATTTCCTTAGGCCTTCTTCATATAATATTTTACTATGAACTTCCCGTGCTTCGAACGATGTCGAGCCCGTAGCCCCCTCCACTGCCTCGTGGTTTTGCCGTGGGAGCCTAGTGTTAATCTTCCAACAGCCCTCTGATTTACTTCTAATCTCCACTGAACTGCTGCTCTTAGGCACAAAACCGAATTCACGAAAATAAGCCCTGGCACCATTATTCCCGTCCAAGTACCTCTTACTACTTCATACTTGATGTACACCTATAACGCCCTATGTTTTATTATCCTGGCACCACTTCGACCTTTCGCCATAACAGTCTGTTTATGCTTTTACATGTATATCTGTCCTTCTTTTACCCAAACCCATAGATATTTGTATTCTGCCACTCTGGGCATTTCATGGCTTTGTATTGTAAGCACGCGATCGGTTGAATTGTTGAAAATCAGCAGACCTTACTTGATTGTGCAAACAGTGAAGCCTAGAGCGCTTCCTTCGTCTCCACAAGAATAAACCAGAGCTTGGAAATCTTTCTGCCTTTCTGTTAGCAATACAATATCGTCCGCATACATTGAACAGGAAAGCCTTGGCTCTATGACCTTTCCGCCTAATCTGTGCAACTTATTATAACCTGTATTACTTTCTTGTAGACTTCTTTCCATATTTATCATATAAAGCATGAACACCAGCTGTGCTAGAGGATAACCTTGCCTTAATCCTTTGCGTACTTCAAGAGTTGTCATACTTCTTATTCCTTCCCATGTAATTTCAGCTTTGTCATCTCGGTATATTTCCTTTAAGAAATCAATTACCTCATGACGGATACTGTGAACTTTTAATATGTTCCACGAGTTCCCTGTTTACATTGTAGAATGCACTGCTTATTCCCAGGAAGGCCGAATACCGAGGTCTGTTTTCCGCCCTTGAAATTTATGCATTGGGTAAGCACCAACAGGCTATCATATGAGCGCCTACCCTTCTGAACCCATTGTAAATTTCTCCGAGCGTGTTATTACTTTCTACCCAAGACTCCATTTCAATCTCACCGCCACCATTGCCAGCCTGTATATAATGGATGTTATCGTAATAGGCCTTAATGATTTTGTGTGCATCCAATCTTCTTTTCTCTTTATAGATCAAATTAATTTTACTCTGACGCCAGCTGTCCGCAATTTACTTATTTGTTACGGCTATTTCTAATGCTTTTACTAGCGTTTCCTCTCTTCTTGTACCAAGTTCATTAATGAACTTGATTACAATGTCTTCTGTCCCTGCGCATTGCATTTAGGATCATTTGTTTCCGGCTTTTTGCAGTTAAGATTGGTCAGTTCTAACCTCCTTTCCATTATGTTGTTCTGTGCTTCTCTCTCGTTTTGGAGAGGTTACTCTATCCTCGCTCCTAAACGACTCAGTTATAACTAGTGTAATGTAGTTTATACCGCCCTCTCCCTCTAAGCAGTTTCCCTTGGCATCTGGAATCCGTTCCTGATTCCTTTGATTTTATTTAACCGATCCAGCTTAAATGGTTCCTGTGTCTTTAGTTGCATCGCGAACTTCAGCCGGCAAGTGATACAGTACACTGCATTATTTTACGCTGGACGATGACCTGTACTTCCAGTAGGTTTTGTACATTAGATTCCAATTTTTGGTCTATTTCTTCTTTAGATAACTGCGCCTTCTTTGCCTTTCTACGTTCCGTTGAAGCCAACTGTCAATGTTCAATGGGCTCTTTAATTTCGTTATTCCACCAGCTTCATGGCTTTCTTTTTCCTTCCCAGTTGTTTGCCATTTTTGCTTTTTTTTCATTTTAGCCGCCGCGTTGGCCCAGTGGTTATGACCCGAAAGACGCGGGCTCGATCCCGGCCACGGCGGTCGAATTTTGATGAAGGCGAAATTATAGAGACCTGTGTACTGTGCGGTGTCAGTGCACATTAAGGAACCCCAGGTGGTCGAAATTTACGAAGCACTTCACTACGGCGTCCCTCATAGCCTGAGTCGCTTTGCGACGTTAAACCCACATAAACTATAAACAAAAAACTGCTTTCATTGTAGTACAGATGAGCAGTTATTCTTATAATCCCACTTTTTCTTAGGGCGTTTCTCTATTGCTTCCTCAGCGCGTGCTGCAATTAGCGCAATTTGTTCGTCATATAATTTTGCCTTGTTTATTTTCTGAATCTGTCTTCTTTAGATCAAAAGTCCCATATGTAGACTAATGCGTTTATGACCACTTTTCTGACTGTACTCCTCCCGCCCGTCTATTTCCATTTTTGCGAGCTTGCTATGCATTCCATGCGACATTTGGCAGCAGTTAATGGTCATCTGCCTGTTCTGGAATTCTCACGTGACGTGTTCCTCCAATTTAGTTTTTCTGTTTACAATAGCTACGTTGCTCTACACACAGAGGTCTAGCATTAACTTCCTGTTACAATCTGTGTATCCATTCAGATCCTTGTGGATACACAGATTGCATTCATCAATTGATGTCCATCAGTCCCCAATAAAGTAATATAAGCAAGGCCTCCAAACCTTTTTTTACCGTTATTGAGACACTCAACTAGACTCTTGTTTTATAGGTCTTAAACAGTTTTCTTTGAGAGTCTTGAGCCGAAAAAGCAAACTACGGGGGCAAAAAAAAAAAAGGAGTTGACGGAAAACGCGCTGACTTCTCGAACTTAAGAGCCTTGGCAACTGTTTTGACGAGACGCTATGAAGGTTTGGTGAGACCGATCAGAGTGCACAGCTGAGCAGGGACAAGTTTCTGCTTGATGTTGTAGGCTAGAGCCCGAGACCGCCAGGCGGTAACTGCGATCACGTTGACGAAAAATATGCGGAACTATGCTTGCCTTGTGCAGAGAGGACGGTGTCTATTGTAGAAGAAGTCTAAATCGAGGGCATCTCAAAGGAATGAAGTACCGACTAGCCCGAACTGCAATGGTATTTCGCTGCTTAATCTGCTACATAGCTAGCATTCAAAATTCACTTGGTTACCCCTGCAGCTAGTGGCCATCAAACTCCTATGGCATGCGCTACTTGGTTGCTAAAATTCGGTCCTGGCAGAGCGCAAAACAAGTTTGACTTACCCACAGTGGCGAAGAACCCTGTTAGAGCAATCACGAACCCCGAAAACGCAGTCATTATGCTTTTCCAACTGGTCACGTCTGTGAAATGCTTTAAAATCTTGCTATGAAGGTGCCTTGAAATTCGTTAAGGTTAAAATGAAAAAGTTCACTAGAAATATGTGCACATGAGGCGTTCAAGTGTGAATAAAAACAAAACTAAAAACGCAGTGCAAAAGGTCGTCACTGAAATATCGGCAACAGTAACGATTCAAAATAAAAGACACTCAGTACAGCGCTTCTGAAATATGGGAAGCAAATGTCATGCGATAGTGTTCTATTCCGCACAGGAAGTTGAGTACGGAGCTAGAAGTCACTGTTTTCATTATACGGCAAGATATTCCCAGCAACTAATCCGTAATCAGGCCATAGTGTATAATTAGAGTCGAGAGGTAGCTATCAGTCTGGTTTCTGCACTATGAATGAACCAGCGTTGTGCTAATGGCATGCGGTCATGACCACATTAGATATCTATCACCGCTAGGCGTTTTGGCGTAACGCCTCCGCCTACAAACTCAAGATAGAGCACGCTTACCGGGTGCGGTGTCAGTATTCAGCGCTACCAGCGATGGTATGTGCTTATGCCATGACTTAAGAGGCGACATCGAGCTGTGTTAGTTGGAAACGCAGATCGGCCTGTGAGAATGATGCATACAGAGCGCACAGAACAGTCACAACTGTGCGTGGAGATTAACCGGGAAGGAGAGATGAACCACAACTCAAAAATGCCTTTGCCCTGCAGTGGGCATAGTCAGGCTGATGATGATGATGATAGTGACCGCATGTCGCATTGTTTCGAATCAGTGCAAAAGCACGGGTTTTTGCTACGCAGAAGACGACGATGAGCGGGCAGTGCCGCGGGACGGAGTGCTCGTGCTAGGCAAACAGACAATGCGAACAGACAACGGACGATTTTGTTCCGGGCTGGTGCCCACCGTATTGCCGCGTCTACAATAGCCGCAGCTCGGCAGTTGTACGGCTCGCAGCTCGTGCGCTTCTGTAGAAGAAACTGACGTTCCGCTCCGGCCGTCTCGGTGTGCTGTCGCATCTTCTCAGAGCTTCTCGGTGTTGGCGTTTTTCTGCCGTCTAGACGCGAGCTACTGGCGCCAACAGCTACGTGACACATGTGGAGGTTGCGGGCTCGACGCCCCATGTCCAGGACCCCTCCACACAGCCATCCGGAGAGTATTAGTGCTTACGCGCTAATACCACAGCCTGATGGCTAGTGCCAATGAAAAGTTCTTGGCCACTAAAAAGAAAATTCCGTACCACTTTCTGAAACCAAGAAAAACTGGTTATTTAAAGCCCCGCAGCGCCAGGAAAACAGGCGCTTTCGTACCCACAAAACCGAAACTGAGTGCATGAAACGGGAAGGGAGCCCTGTGGAAACGTAACGTGCGTTATGGTTTGCCGTGACTGCGGCGACAAATTCGTACAGCCTAAGCTTTTCTACCATGGCATGCACTTACTCTTGGCCTTAATAACGCGCAAACAACTGACGAGGAAAACAGGAAGGAACGACGACACAGGCGCTGATGAACTCAACCAATCCGGCCAACTGTCGGCGTTACTTATTGTAATAACGACCATGCGGTTGACGGTGACTATAATTGTCCTTGCACCAAGCCACGATGCCAAAAAATTGTGTACCACATAGTAGGTTAGCCTAAGCAGTTCGAATTCGGCGTGGTAGTGATTGCAACGCGCCACCAGCGGACGTTGTGTTTACACAGGGCTTCGTACATCTCGTGCACTCAGTTTCGCTTTTGTGCTTAAGAAAACACCGGATTTGCTTGCGCTGCAGGGCTTTAAAGAATGGCTTTTTGTTTTCTTTAAAAACTTATAATGCATCGTTTGACTGTGGCTACGAAATTGGCATTGGCGCTAACCATCAGACTGTATTAATTAAAAAGTGAATAAGTCAATTTAATGGAATCATTCGGATAATTACTGGTTTTTGTGTAACTTATTCCCGCCTTAGCTAATAGTTTGTGCCTGAAAATCTTTCCTTTCTGTTTCTAACAACCCGTTTGTTGGAATGTTTTAAAAAATTCGCTCAAACACCTGGTATTTGTCGCCAGGATTTATTCACTCCACAGAAAGGCTTCGTTCACTTTCTTTTTAGTACAGGGGCACAGGTCATGGAATTTCTGCTAGCGGGAATAATATACTGCATTTTCCGGCCTTCAGAAATGTTGAACGATACAAAAATTTCTGATGACGTCGCTCACTTTGACGCAAAGAACGGAACACGTTCTTTTTTTTTTCTCCTTTCGCTCTCTCTATAACTCAGCAGGCGTTGTGGAATCAGGAGCTGGCATTAGTTGATTTCCGCACGAACCCATAAAGTTCTCTGCGTGTCGAAAAGTTCCTTCGCTTGCCAATCCCGATGGATAGCCACAATTACCCGAAGCCATGTTGTATCACGAGCAGTGTTTTCAAACTGCCTTGAGAGTGGAGCACTATTGTTCGCGGCTGTAAGTCGGACGTTCGCCATTGCTAGGATTCTTGGTTACCAATCTTAATTTTGAAGCAACAGTTAAATATTGTAAGGTACCGTTATAGAAATATTGAAACTAATGGTTCTTTCTTTCTTTCTTTCTTTCTTTCTTTCTTTCTTTCTTTCCTTTCTTTCTTTCTTTCTTTCTTTCTTTCTTTCTTTCTTTCTTTCTTTCTTTCTTTCTTTCTTTCTTTCTTCCTTCCTTTGCTTTCTTTCTTTCTTTCTTTCTTTCTTTCTTTCTTTCTTTCCTTCTCTTCTCTTTCTTTCTTTCCTTCTCTCTCTTTCTTCCTTTCTTTCTTTCTTTCTCTTCTTTCTCTTCTTTCTCTCTTTCTTTCTCTTCTTTCTTTCTCTCTTTCTTCATTTCTTCCTTTCCTTCCTTCTTTCTTTCTTTTACAGTTTTGCCCATCGCCCTCATCGAGTAGTTAAGACTGCCATAGAAAACCAATGGGGAACGTTTTTAACGATAGCAAAAACGTTAATTGCAAAAAAATGCAAGACTCTCGAGGGGGAGATTTGATGATAATTTGAATGTTATAGTGGGATATGATATATGAAAAAATCACGTTCGTAAGCAACGTTCAATTTAAAAATGCACTTGTCCAGAATTTCTGGGTATGGGCACACAGTACTGGGGCGAACGGCATGACTGACATTATGCTGGTGAGCTCTGAGTGGTTTCGAAATGTAATCGTCTTAAGTTCGTTTTGATGTTTAACTAACTACCATTGCTCGTCGGCACCTCTTAACTTAAAAACTTCTTTAGTAAAAAAGAACCACCGTTTTTAACTTCCAAAAACTTTTGGAGTTGGATGCGGCGTAAACAATTTTGGAAGGAGGCTCTGCTTCCCAAATATATGTAAAACACAATCGACCGGTTAGATTTGGCGCTTCTAGGTACAGACTGATTCGCCTGTCTCTGTACTTCCTATTGCGTTTTATAGATAGATAGTCTTGTATACAGAGAATTTTTTTTAAAGGATAGTTTATTTATATCAAAATGCAAAGAGCAGAAAGAAACACTTCTGCAGTTGTGATATCCAGCTTGGCGGTTAGCTAATTCCAGCAGATTTGTGAATATTACTTGAATAATTATCTATGAAATTCTGACTCCTTGAATTATCTTTTCAACAATCTTTGTGAAAAAAAGGAAGCACGCGGTAAGGAATGAAAAGTTAACTCTTAAATTTTAGTCTCGTTTAACGCTCCAATCCGCAGCACAGAAAAGTGGCGTGATAACACTTAGTGTCAAGAGTTAGCCTTACTGGGACCGCTGCTTAATGTTCAAGATCTGCTCTAAGAACGCGAACATTCCTCCATAAGGAAGTTGGAGAGTTCAAATTACATTCCTTCATAAGGAATGTAGTTTGAACTCTCAAACTTGCGGGACAAAAATCATAACTTTTTTTGTTGACATCTTTCATGCAGAAAATTTCCTTCAGAAACAGACATGGACTAGACGGTCTTTTTGTAGTACTTGAAAAGCATACTTCAGCTAGTAAACTCTATGTGCTTGTTTATTTTTTATTAACAGACCCTCTCGAAGGTTTGAGGTGACAGGCTGAGCTTGGAATTTAGTTCCACCAAAGGCCACAAGTATCGGACGAGAGAGCGCGCTTTTATGGCTGGTCGTTCACCTATGCCCCGACCCGTTTAGTTCCCTTAAACGTTCGCATGTGTAGGTGTCACTATTCGTCCTTTAGGTGAATTTCCACATCTTCTGACAAATTTTTGTCCTGACGACGTCAACTGCTAAGGAAGGACACCCTGAACTCTTCGGAATGTCTTCTTTTGTTGATGAAGCTTTGTCCGAAATATCAAGCGTCAGTGTGTGAATGTTAGAATCACGCGATGCAGAGAGCTAACTCCACAATAAAGCCTATTCTTTTTCTTTGGAAACTTCCTTTCTGGAAGTACCATTTCAGCGAGAAATATTTCCTTGACCTATTCGCAGTACTTACAATATTATGTTGTCTTCATTATTTCAGTTATTTATTCCCAATTAGCCTAATGAGATATCCTAATGGGTTATAAACGTGAATAACAACAGCTGACCGCCATAAATAATTCAGTCTTTAATTAAAAATTCTATGACGCCTTACATGAGTGAGCTAACAAGACTTTAAATTCAATTGAAGCTGGCCTTTTGTTGTCTCTCTTGACGCATTAGCGATTGTTCGCTCCGGGTAAATTGGTTTATCATTAACCATAATACGCTATTTAGATATTTTAGCCGGTCACTACTGCCAAATGTGATTATATAGCAGCTTTTTATCTGATTGCTATTTATAACATACATAACTAAGCTGCTGTCATCATGTACATCCGTCAACGTGTGCCAGTAGTACTTCTAATATTCTTTTATTCACATATGTTTGGCTATTGTCGCGAAAGTAGATTAAATATACAATCGCATTTATTAATTGTAACGCTAAGGACACAAAGTAGCTAGACAACACTGAATCTTCCGCTGTGTTGCAAAGGGTGATTTCACATTTTATCGAGACAAGTGAGCAACGAAGTTTGTTAGGTATGGAGTAGCATTAAAAGCAGAAGAGAGCTTTATTGAAGTATGGTATTAAATAACTTAATACCATCTGCGCGGGGTTTAACCTCCCGAAGTGATACTTGGGCTATGAGGAACACCGGCGAGAAGCCAGTGAATCAAACAATACCCGTGTTCGCTTGTTTGAAGCAATGATATCTATCAACGACCTTTATTTCTTTTTATTTTTTTTTGTTAGAAGCCTTGTACTGAAAGTAGTTCTTTTTCAGCGCTCTATTCACCTCATTAAATTTTTAGGAACAACAAATGGTAAGCCTAAATATTACGATAAAATTTTTCAGTGTTGTAAAAAACTCTCAACACCAGCGTGGATTTTATAGAAGCATGCAAGGAATGTTACAGAGAAGAAAAGTAGCTTTAAAACTTAAAAAAAAATGTTTCGTATTAAAGCCAGGAACTATGCTACGAAATCAAGAAAGACGGTCGATTTGCGTAGTTAGGCCAAATGCGAATTAGGTGCTCTAGCACTTTAGCTTTCACTTCGGTTCCGGTGTTCAAATTCAGTGTTCACAGAAAGCGGTAATGCGTTGATGCCCATACATGCTGAATTGGTCATTCTCTACACATTACGTTCAAAGATCCAAGGAAGTCGTCATGCCATGCACTTCTTGTGGTGTGAGGACTGAGGAGAGTTATGAGGAGCGGTTAATCGATAGTTGTGCAGTTAGATGCAGTTCGCCAAACAGGAAATAAGGTCAGTGTTGTGTATGTGACTGAAAAAAAAAGAAACTAAGGCCCTAAGTTATCACAAACACTGCTGCTCTATCTGGTTATTAAAGCCAAAAACGAGGGCATGCTGTCGTCAAAGTGGGCTGGTGGGGACCACAGCTTCGACTGACTATGATGTATGACCGTGAGACTAATGGGCTTCACCAGTCGCTGTGAAACAGCCAATGAGATATTAGTGGGAAAACACTATTCCGATGGGTAAACCCAGCGCAAGATAGATCTTGGGATGTTTGCGGGTTTGCTAACGTTTGTGTGTCTGTACCAAATGAAAGAAGCAAACAAAAATTAATCAGGTAAATATCCGCGACTGTCATTAGAACCTGCGGCGGCGCAAAAAGATCAGATTCGCTGGCCACTGTGCGAGAGCGCCAGGCTATCGTTGAAGTTTTTTTGTTTATTGCATCAAAACAGTGCCGAAAAGAAAAATCTAAGCATGCTTACGCTTCAAAACACCAGGCCACCATACCCCTGCGCGACCCCACCTTCCAAAACATCCAAAGTCTGGGCAGCCAAAACACGCCTCGTGTTTGACTGCAACGCACTCTCGCGCTGTGTATTGCACATCGTCGTCTTCAACAACCTCCATCTGAGACAATAGATCACTTCCTGCTGTTCTGCCGCCGCTTTTCTCATTTGAGGAAGCGTCTTTTGCAAATTCCATTTCATCAACGGGGCTTGCTTGTGTCTTCCGCGGTTGTTCTTTCCATTGGCGCTTCTTTGCTTGGACGAAGCGACAGGAGTGTGCGCTCTGCTGTGCAAAATATTCTTCAAGAAACGCAGCGACTCCCATTCTAATTTCTTTTTCCCGCTCTCAGTCAGTACGATATTGCAACATTACAGGCATTGTACACTATTATGCACATTAAGCCATTGTCCCGTCTTCGATCTCCAAGTTAACTGTACCCCTTTCCTTCCCTCTTCCAATCTATCAGGCTACATACTATTACCACTCCTTTTCCCGTCAAAACTTTCCTGTATGCAGCAATTAACCGCCTGTGTCTTGGCCACTCCCCCGTAGTGGGTATGTGCCAGCAACGTCTGAGGCCTTCCTTCCTTCCTTCCATCTGCGGCGTGAAGACAGACAGAGAATTCTCTGCATTCGTAGTCGTCGCTACCCTTTGTGAAAATCTGCTTTCGCATGCTTATAAAAATTGAGCAAAAATTCTTTTTCAATTTTAGTAAACAATCTGACTTGTACTGGGCATATTCGACAAGTAAGGGCCGTTTGGTCATAAACAAATATACATTTGTTAGTAAACGTTTTGATTGACTCATATAGTTTCTTACAAACCTTTTAATTTTCTGCATAATCGCCGTTTACGTTTCATAAGGCTGCACCCCTTTTTTATTCTCTCTGCATAGAAGTTCGCCGCCTGGGAATTGAACCAGTTGACCGTTGACTCACAGCCTCGTCATTTTCAAACTGTTGTCCACCAAGCCACTGTTTCAAGTGCAAGAAGAGGAAATAGTCGGTGGGTGCGAGGTAGGGAGTGTAGGGTGGGTGATCAAAAAGCTCCCAACCAAAATCTCGAATATTCTTGGTTAGGACAGCAGTGTGAGGACGCGCGTTGTCACGAGAGGGGACTATTTCGGACGACAGTTTCCTGCATCGTCGATTTTTGGTCGCATCTCTCAGCTCGGTGAGCGTTTCGCAGTACAATTCAGCTGTATTTGGTCTCCCACGTTTCACGAACTCAACCGAATGAACGCCCTTATTGTCTCAGAAAACGGTAGCCATCATTTTCTGACTCGAGTAAGGAGACTGACAGAGTCTCTTCGCTTTCGGTCAATTGAAAGGCGCCAATGTATTCACGGTTGTTTTGCTTCTGAGTTAGTAGTAGAGATCCACGTCTCGTCGCCCGTAACTATGTGGGAAGCAAGGCGCCTATGTTTCGTCACTAGCTGTCCAAAAACGCTTGCCCACTTGACATTCTTTGCTCTTTTTGCTGGTTGGTCGGTAAGCCTTTTCAGTGCCCACCTTACACACAACTTGTGATGTCCGAGCTTTTCCGTAACAATCGTGAAAATAGTGGCGCGTCCAGCAAGTGGAAATTTTCCAGCCAGAGCATTAACTGTCATTTGCCGATAAAAGGGCATTTCTTGGTCCACTTCTTGAACTATTTCATCGGTCTGGATACTGGGCCTTTCAATATGCTTTACATCATGCACATTTGTGCGGCCCTTTGTGAAGTTTGTAACGAACGCCTAACCTTTCCTTAGCTCATTACTGCAGGTCCCTACATTAGGCTCAACTTCCAATGAATTTGGGCCCCTGATGATCCTTTTACCCATAACAATGTAATCACACCACCTATTTCGCCGCTGGCTGGGGCAACGATTTTCGCGGACATTGTTGTCTGCATTGAGAGGTAGATCATCGGCTACTGAATCAAAACAAATAAACAGTTGGTGCTGTGTGCGCACAACATTGTTCTGAGCCCCTAATATTTGTATATAAGCAAACGACCCTTACTTTTAGAATACGCGTCCCATATGCAACAAAGTGTAAATTTATACCTTATATATTTTCTACAGGAACTAACAAGCCGACCTTTGTCGCATACTATTTTTTTTTGCTCATTACCTTTGTGTTTGCCTTTCTATTCTTGAAAAAGGAAATGAATCTGGGTGGAACCCTCTTACGATGCGTGGTAGGGGTATAAGTCCGGCTGTACGCTTTCGGATACAAAAATATAAACCGCTGGGAACCATGACAACAAGGAGAACGTTCTGTGGTTTCAGAAAGACGGTACAAAGGGGGAACTATCGGTGCAAACAGAAATACATCAGAAGGCTGAGGTTTATTGAAACTTTTCTTTTCTCTGCTGGTCTTCTGAAATATTTTACTTCGTACTAGTTCTTCAGAAGTTTATTTTAAACTCCTTGGTGCAGTTAGTAATACAAGCAAACGCTTAGGTTTGATCTGAACTTGCAGTCATCAGCCCGTCTTGTAGTCTTGGCCCGTTTGAACCAAAAGAATTGTGAAGGTGAGAACACTCGCTGCCATCTGAAAATAGAATAAAATACATGGACTATAATTCTGGAGGTTGGAGATGTTAAAGAATGGGCTAGTGTGTCATTATCTCTTCGCGATTACATGTTAAAAGATAAATTGCCTAAATTTAAGAGCTCAATTTCACATCATGCATTACATCTCTGTAGAAAACGTGGGCGCACCAGGATATACTTGGGAGTAGTTTGTTCTTTTTTTTTCTGCCCTCCACAAGTGGTCAGTAACTTTGCTCGCGTAATCGGAAACATTACAGATGCAAAATAAACCCACACTCTTTCTTTCGTCATATTTAGTAGTGTGACAAAGTTAAATTTGCCCGAAAAAACATCCTTATTGCGTCGGCTTGACTTCACACAAATGCTGCTACAGACAGCCAAGAATCTGGTGATTCCAGAGACGGCTGCCGGCAGCTTCCTGCATGCATGCTTTTTCGGATGGTGTACATCGCCATCACTCTTTACTGCTCATTCACTTCATTCACTCTGGCAAAGTAGCACTGCTTGTGAGCTTCCTCTGCGTAGCAAGTCAAAGAAGGAAAGTTCAATAATAGTAACTGATGGAGCAATCTCAAAAACTATAAACTTAACTATATATTTGAAGCTGAAGATAATTTTCCAATATTGACACAAGCTGGAGGCGTCAACGTATTTTTGACTGTCTAAGCGCCCGGAGAGCTTGGTGTCAGAATCTGATGCATCGACCCCTCCAACTATTTTGAGTCCCACGCCTTCTCAGTGGTGGGCATTTGTAACCAGGGCAAGGCTTCGCTTCGAAGTACGGAAGAATACTTGCGGACAAAAGCAGACTCTTGTCGAGCATGAAAAATCCGAAAGCGTTTAGGCAAAGCTGGCTGCAGTCCATTGACTCTTTGAAGAGGTGAATCTTCAAGATGAAAGAAAAGCGAGAGAGGAAAGAACAAGCAATAATTTTAGTTATTCAGCGAACCACAAGAATTACAAGGCTGTAGCTCACCTGAGCGATTACGTGTGATGGAAGGTGATATGTTGGGATTGCGTCCAACATTTCGTGCATCTTAAGTGCCTGAAACAAAATATTTATTTCCAGCGAAAGGTTGGTCGTAATTGTGGACAAATAATATTTACCTTTGCCGCCACTAGACATTGGAATGCTTTGGCACTATCATTCAAATCATGTCCGTCCTTTTTAAGTTCGAAAGATTACTGAATTATTTAAATTTGACATGTAACAGGATTCTATACCCTTTGTACTGTTTACGCGTTATTTTGATTTATTCGTTACTAATTAACTTTTCTGAGATTACTTTTATAAAAATAGTTAACACGAGGTTTGTATTAAAAAATTATCTCACTTGTTTGGAGTCGAAGTACAGTCCGCGCACAACGGTACCCTATTCTGTATATCACAAAGTATGCTTCCCTTTATATTTATTTAATAAACTTGATTTAATTTCATTTTAAAGAAGTACTCGGCGCCCTGCACTCTTGCATTTGATGACTATTTTCGTGTCTAAAGAAGATGGATTAGACTGATATATTTGGCATTGCATTTCGTTCTTCGATCGGGAGCAGGCCAAAAAGCAAATACGTTTTTTCTTTGTTCACGCTAAGTAATGTGTGAGAAATTGTTCTTTTTTTTTATAGCGACGGTGTGCCTTCTGGCGTAGAGCAACATATACGAGTAGAGACACATTAGACTCTTGAATATAGTCCAGTAACATTCTGTGGTGCGGCCCAGAAATAATCTCCTTCGGGGCGGTCCGCACCAGAGCAGCTGTTTCTGCCGGATGGTGCGCAAATAGCGGAAGGTCCAACGCAAGTGTTTAGTGTCCGCCTCGCGCACAGTAGTGAGGCAGAAGGGGCAGGAGTCACCGAAAGGGGCATGATACTGTGTTGACCACGACTATGTTTCCGCTGGGATACGAGGGCGACACGGAGGCGTAACTTTCAAAGCAAGACGTCATCCGAGCGAGCAAGTCCACCAGGGAGGTCGGTGCCACATGGTGGGAGGAGTGCTTCCGTGGCGCGCCGGATGTTTTCTTTTTCTTGAAGGAGTGTTGTCTCCGGAGAGGTTGGGGCCGATTGAAGGGGACGTAGAGGAGCTGATTCGTGACTTTCTCCATCCATTAAGGCTCTGCGTGGGGTGGGCATTTCTACGGATCCATCATACACGTACTGTACGGGAGAATTTTTCAACTGTGTCCTGACCTTCTTGTGCCAATAAGTTGGAGTTGAGAACACGCAGCATACTACAGATGGCGCCTGAGGAGTCATTGAGGATGCCCAGGTGGCTTCTAAAAGACAAAAGTGGGCAGAGGGTGCCTAATGCGTCCTGAATGGCCAACAGTTCCGCCATTGTGGACGGCCAGGCAGGGGAGCAAGTGTATGGACGCATTGCGATTTCCGTTTATAATCTAGGAGAAGCGATAGCCGTGGTCACGTGAACTGCACTTACACTAGCGTTGACGTAGGCCATGCGCCGCCGTACTGAGTTTTCACTCTGAACACAAAAACGCATTTATGGGTTAGAACTGGAGTAAACTCTTTTATAGCACATTCCTTTTATAAAAGGGACAGCAGCAGAGTACAGCTTACTTTATTTTTACTCCTAGGCGTATTTGTGTTTAGAGTGTACCAGCGTGGCATATTGATGTGCTCCATCCTTTGCCCGCCTGTTTGGCTCCAGTTCGTCACATGCGCTCTCTTTCTCTGGCATCTGCCCCTGCAGCTCGTTCCGCCGCCTTCAGTCACTTTTTTTTACAACCGTACAACGAACTCAGCGTCTCTAGCTGCTTTTTCTGCTTGTCGCGCCGAACTGATCGCCAGCTTTTCTGAAGCCTTATCTTGACGTTCGCCATTCCTGGCGGCCTTGTCAAACTCAAGCGCGGCCGCTTAAACCTGTCATTTTCGGCACAGTCGAGCCGTATTTTGCTCTGGCGTACAACTAGCAGAGCGATCGTTGTCCTCAAGGCGTTTCTTAGCTCTCCCGTCATCTCGCTTCATTGCCCTCGGCTTAAGCAGTTCTGTTCGCGAACGCACTGAAATGCAGAACGATGCGCAAGCGTAGGCGCCCACGACTCGACACAGGCCTGAAAGCTTACTGAGCTGAACTGAACCTCGTTTAAAAGTATGCATCGCGCCAGCGCGCACACCTAAAGCTTAGCATCACCGCCGAGCGCTGATAGGGCGAACAAATTAGAGCTAGCTGCTGGCTGTCCGGATAGATGGAGCCACGGGACCTGTGCTTGCCGGAACATGCATTACGTATTGGCGGCAACTCGCACGGCACTGTCGCCTCGCTCATCAAGTGCCGCCAGGTCTGCGCTTGCCCCTCTCGGGCCGCAGGGCTTAACATAAGTGCCTTCGAGCCGCGCGATGGATTTTACTACCATGGGAACAAGAAGACGCTTTTGACGCATGCGCTGGACAGGCGGCAGTGGAGCAAGTGAGTTCCAGGGGACTGAAAGCTTTGCCAATGCTCGTTTAGGTTTTACTCCATGTTATCTTCTGTTCTGGCGCCGTCACCCACGGCGTGCCGAGAGCGGGAGCTTCATGCTTAAGAAGCACCTTCATCACTAATGCTACGTATTCATGATCTAGTAGCTGCTGGGAACATGCACTAAGAAGTCGAGCTACGGACTCAAGGAAAGCGCAACAGCATTTTCACAGCTTCCCCGCCGCGGTGGCTCAGTGGTTAGGGCGCTCGACTTCTGATCCGGAGTTCGCGGGTTCGGACCCGACCGCGGCGGCTGCGTTTTTATGGAGGAAAAACGCTATGGCGCCCGTGTGCTGTGCGATGTCAGTGCACGTTAAAGATCCCCAGGTGGTCGAAATTACTCCGGAGCCCTCCACTACGGCACCTCTTCTTCCTTTCTTCTTTCACTCCCTCCTTTATCCCTTCCCTTACGGCGCGGTTCAGGTGTCCAACGATATATGAGAGATACTGCGCCATTTCCTTTCCCCCAAAACCAATTATTATTATTATTATTATTATTATTATTATTATTATTATTATTATTATTATTATTATTATTATTTTCACAGCTCAAAAAAGTTTCTTAGTCAATGAATCGCCGTCAGCATCGATCATTGTAGCTTGCGATTGGAGCTGTAACAGTGTCGTGCTCCATTTGCTTTACTGTTCTTAAAGCCAAATCACATTTTTAAACCACCCTGCGCATTCTGGCTACAACATAGCGATCCACAAGGTAAAACTGGGCCTTACCTTTTTCTTAAGGTTTGTTGACGCTTGAACTAACTTGAAAAGTTCCAGAATCAAGTTAATGCCGTAACATGTCGAGAACACATGCTTTCTCCAGGAATCGCCGGGGTGGGTAACAACGTACGCGCTTGTACACAGTAGTACAAGTGAGCACGTGACTGACACGAGCATAGAGTACGGCAGTATATCGTTGAGCCCTCCAACGATCATCCTGAGCTTCAGATACTCGAGGCGGAGTTTCTGGAGGGCAAATCCGGCCTTAGAGGAACACAGAGATGTTTCGGATTTCATAATCGATTGCGTAAGATCCGAAAGATGCCGAAGATACTCGGTCAATACACCGTACATCATTGTTGCCAACGAATAGACCTCGTTAGATATCACGTAGACCACAAACAGCGAGGCTACCGACCAAACTGAGGACACGGCTAGGGCCAAGGCTTTGGGCTGTTGAACGGAGATCTCCTGGTACATTAAGTAGCGACTGGCAATGTATGCAGTGGTCGCCAGCGACCGAAAAACAGCCCATAGCGTGAGCGTCAGAACCGGAAACCCTGAACCGCTGTCAGGTTTGTAACGGATGGTCTCTTCATACAAGGCCATGTCGTTGAGAACGGACACGAACTTCCGGCTGAACAGGACGTAGGCTGCAATACCGGCGGTGGCTTTGACAAACATAGCCAAGAGCATGATGTTGAACACGATGTCAGAAAAGGCCCCTTCGTACAACTCGCTGTAAAACTTGAAAATCAACACGGTTGCTTCGAAAGAGATGGAAATACTGTTCACGAGCATGCCGTACATGGAACGCCATGTCCACAAACGAGCAACGAAACGAGAACCTTCGCGCTCTGGATTTATAGCGACCAAGGAAAGACCGGTGAGCCTACTGGCTCTTGTGGCCAAAACGAACTCCCGCTCCAAGAAACTCATGTTGTTTACGTCGAGTTAAGCACTATGATTCAGTATGAACGAATAGATACGCACCGATAGAAACTGCGTTGTTGTGTCCGCAACGGAACACATGAAACGGCGGATGGGAACAGTTACATTGCTGTCACACAGCCAAGGAACGTGTAAGACGTGGTAAGGCTTAGAACTTCTTCACTAAAAAGGACGACCTCCGATCCCTGCCTCTGTAGATACCAACAGCACTGAAAATCTATTGTGGGATACACGGATCTCAGACCAAATTAAAGACTTTCCCTGAAATTGAGGGTTACTTTGGTATCGACGTTACTCGTCACACGGCGTTGCTTCCTTCCGATAGTACTGTCGTCGCAACTCAAGCAGCGTGCCGTGTCTTCGGCACTGCTCGAAGAATCTCGTGCTAAGAAAAGGTCTGTGCTTTCATAATCGATTGTATTAGTCAGCTCATTTTAAGTCAGCACGAACTTTTTATTGGGCGAGAATCAGTATGCACGCATCGGAACTCTAATGCGCCACGGGTTCTATCACCGCATCGTAAATATTTATTAGTCGCACTTAAAATGATGGTGCACATACCGAAGTGATATTTCGATTGCCGCTTCGGGCTTAAGCTTCAATGAACTTCGCTTTGAACTTCTCAGAAAGCGTGTGAGATGCTGCGAAACAATTTTTAAATTTTTATTTTGTTTGCTTTTGCATGCGCCATAGGCGATGATCGACTGCAGGAGAAAAGGGCTCAAGGTTTGCACTCTCAGCTGGGATGTTTTTAGACGTTCTTCAGTGAGCAGCTAGCCCTTGTTTGAAAGCAGTTGCATTCTTCTCGTGGATTTCCCCTCCATGTCAAGAACTTGTGCGAGACAGCATATTACCTTATCCGGTAACTCCCAGTTAATATTCCTGAAATTGTTGGTTGCAGGCTGGTTGCGTGCGGGTGCCAAACGAGAAACTCAGTGTCACAGTTTTAAACATGGAATGTTAACACTAGTGCTTCAGAAATGGTCGCAAGTTCGTGCTAATATCAGCTTTAGGTGACCAACCACCCCGGCCCACTACTTGCCGCAGCAGCTTCGTGCTTGAAGTCTGGATATACTTAGAAGCCCGTTATTCAGCCTAACGTTACCCAGAAATAAAAGCTTTCAACATTACCATACACTAATAACAATCAAAGAATTCTGGAGAGGCGCGCATATATTAGCAGTATTGATTCTTGTGAAAGCATTCATAATTTACCATCACGCAGCCCGGGAAAAACAGGGCCATTAATATGCAATCATCATAGCCTATCGATTGGGTTCTAGTGCCTCTACACGTGGCAGCCCACTCGTCCATCAGCATGATGGCGAGTACTTGGCAGTCCATGAATCAATAAAGAATAGGAGGAAAAATTGGAGCAGACATAAGATGTTTACATTATTTGTGGTGGGCCTGTTCCTTCAAGAGAAGGGTAAGACTGCTTAAGCACAGTTTCAGAGAGCCAGATGTTGTGGAATGTGGGTCACTATACGCTTAAACATTAGATGACTTGGTTTCCAAGGTTACCGAAAGTTCAACGTGGCGGTCGTACAGGCCATAGACACAGACACCTCACCTATTCCTAGCCATCAACCCACTGCGCTTTATTAGGCTATACGAAGACATCCATGTGTAGCAGCAACATCGGCGCCGGCGACGCAGTGGAAGCCGGAAAGAGGAGCCGTCCGGGTTCGCGCAATACACGCGCAGATGCCTTGAGTGAACGCCTCTTTCTTAATTGAAACTTAATACACATGTTACACATAACTTCACTAAACTTGCTTGGTACCGTAGCTTCTGTGGATAGTAGCGGGACTAATTGATCGAGATATCAAAATAATTCGACATGCGGTAACACGGTGACAAAACGAAAACAGAAACTAAATGCAGACATTAAACAGCAATGCACTAATTCTACAGAGGGTAGCAATGTCAAATGTGACTATCTGTCTAACTATATAGCTTAGCTGTTGAACAAGAAGCGTTTCGTGGCCCTGGAAAAATTACGCGCTGCTTGCACGTCAGTGGGTGTAGACTTCCATATGAGAGATGGCCTGTATAAGCATTCCTGGCTTCCGGTAGATTAAAGCAGTTGTTCGCTGCAGTCTTGTAATGTGGACTGGCAAGGTAAATGGACTTAATGGTAAGGGGTTATTATGTACTGCTATTCTACGTATCATGTCAGCAATAGTTAACACATGAACAGAGTCCAGCAGAAGCACACGTATCCCGTGAAACAGTGGTTTTGTGGTATTCGTTCTGTTTTCAAAAGTAATGATTATTACTGCCCTCGTTTGTTGGCGGCTAATAGATTTTAAGCATGTTTTATCTTTACTGCCCTATAATGCTATGCAGCAGCTCAGAAAACTATGCAAAAGTGACAAATATAAAATGCATAGATGTCTTGCAAAAAAATTCATGCGCTTTTAGTAACA
This sequence comes from Amblyomma americanum, assembly GCA_030143305.2. Classification (NCBI taxonomy): domain Eukaryota; kingdom Metazoa; phylum Arthropoda; class Arachnida; order Ixodida; family Ixodidae; genus Amblyomma; species Amblyomma americanum. The sequence goes on along the minus strand of JARKHS020013878.1, from coordinate 95,804 downwards.
TGTGGCAGCCATAAGCTATAGCTTCCAACATGTGTTACTTATATGTGATTTCGAGTTCATATCTGAATCAACCATGACCCCTAAATATTTAAACGAGGTGACCCACTCTATAGGTGCAGTCGCACCAGTGTTTTTTTTCTGGAAGAATCTCGGTCAGTCGTTGCCCGGCACCTGTATCGCCGGTCACTCTTAGTGTGTTCGCCTTGCTTGCTTATAAGCAACACCATTAAAAGTTAGGTCTGCATTTTACTTGTGTTTCTAATTACATCCCGCAAACATGATGCGCGCTACATCTACACATGCTCTGCCGTGCACAGCTGTCACGTGTTACGGCGTTGCCTTGATAAAGTGCGCGAGTTTAAGTTAGGTGGACGGATGAGATTAAGAAGTTTGCGGGCATACGGTGGGCGCAGCTTGCCAAGGGAAGGGTTAATCGGAATGACATGGGAGAGGCCTTTGCCCTGCAGTGGGAGTAGTCAGGCTCATGATGATGATGACTTTATATTACGCGGGGGTATACAATTTCCATATGCTTGGAATATTGTAGCTTCACGCAACCAAGCTCAGGGAGACTGTCCAGCCGAGCCATACGCTGCTTGTTGCTTAGCTGTCTCATAGAAAGTTATTCAGGGCTGATGAACTTAGGACAAATTGGCCTCATTGACGAGTATAGGGGCAAAGATCTCAACTCAGCTTCAAGCACGGCGAGCCTTGCGGCAGGTAGAAGGAAGCGAGTTTCAGGCATCGTTTCGTGCCTGACTCACATTGAGCGCCTGTAATTTATTCAGGGCATACAGACAATAAACATGAAAAGGCTGTGACACATGCGGACATTCCATAACGTACTCCAAATCTTGTGGAAACCGTGTGGAAACAGCACGGAAGAATTGCGTAGAAAGCGCACGGCTTTTCGTAAATTTGCCATATCACAGAGACTCTGCACTACTAAAATCACCCAAGCGAAACTAATAGTCGTACGGAATGTTTCAGTGGGACCCCAGATTTCTCCTCGGATATCAGCGATTTTGCAGCGCTGCCTGTAAACGGACAAAGCGGAGGGCTTATGGCAACCTTGGTGTGGCCTGCGTTTCGCGCAGTACTGGCAGGCAAAAAAAAAAAAACATGTCTAAAGACTATGTCGAACTCGCTACTTGTGTGGCAGAATACTGACAGACTGACTGCCGTTCCTGTTTACAGCGCTATCTTTGCTGTACAAGGGAGTTATACGCATAGAAATAAATTTGGAGAGCACCTCAAGAGTGCTGGAGATGTGCACAGCTAACAACACAAAATACATTACCACCGCTGCACACTACCAGGAAAATTGGCAGACTGGTATTAGAGTCGACTGTTTAGGCACGAATACTGGTAAGGTATTTCTGACCAGATGAACAGACGTTTGGTTGAACTCAGATTAAAGCAAAACAAGGTGCGATTCCGTCTCATCATACGGGAATTCCTTAGGCTGTGTCCGAAAAGGCAGAGTATCTGTATACGTTCAGGAACAGAGCGCAGCGCGTGCATAAGACATCACCGAGTACGGGATTTGAATTTATTGCAGCTTCTCGGATGTCCCTAGCAGAATGTTCCAGAGCGCTGTGACTGTGTCAGATTTTTGCCATTTACTACGCCTGGGCCGGGTTGTCTACTTAGGAAGAAATGCCGCACGAAATTGCCCCAGTCATTTACCGTGTTGAAGTACATACTGTAACAGTGGCGCATGTTTACTTCAGTGAAGTTCTATTCGACACAATTGCCAAATAATTCATTTTTTTAAAGAATCAGGTTTCGCGATTAATGACACCCGTGAGTTCTTATATTTGAACTGAGTTGGTGCTTTAACGATCCGCACTGCCTATAGTTTTTTTGACCATGCTTGTTTTGGCGTTTTATGAATGTAGTACTTTGCTGCTTGCTTCCTATTAGTAGCGGAGCTTCTTGGGTTTGTTGGGAATTGTTTCTGAATAAACTGTAACATAACAAAAGAAGAACAAAGTTGTAGACATAACCAAAACGAGCGCTAACTTCAAGCAGGGTTTATTTCCAGAAACGCTGAAACTTATACACCAAATCATTATTCCATACTACACCTTACTAGCGCGGACAGCATCAATACTGCGAAAAAGCATGGACTTTATTGTACAAGCATTAAGGGGTGTGTGTTTAAACATATGTGATATAATATGTATACCTTTTCCACCTGAATTATTTCCCTCGTTACCTTGTTTTTGCTTCTGCATACACAGTTTTCTCAAAGAGTGGCTCGCAGTTATTTCGGTGCCGAAGAAGCAGTCCTTGCAGCCTGTTCTGCAATTTTCGAGTCGCGCCGTAAATACTGGCTCCCTAGTTCTTTCACTGTTTTTGTGTCAGATCAAATATCGCGAAATATATGCTTCTAAGGGAAACTTCTATGACTTCGCGAGGTGTAAAGAACCAAATAATACAAAAAAGAAAAATCATTGACGCTCGCGAGCACTTCCTTTCAACAAAACCTGTTAGAAATTTCAAGATGTGTGTTTCTGGAACTAACAGCTCTGACGGGACGTGTCCTCATTACCAGTGCATGTTTTGCTAGGCGGTGTGTACCTCGCTACATGTACCGAGAATATCGAACATTAGGCGTTGTTATTTGGAGTTGTTTGGTGGACACTCGTTTCTGGGAACACATGAAGCGGAACCAAAGCTGGATAACATAGCGTATCCTTCCTTGCAAACGCAGGCGCCAGAGCTGCAGTAAGGAACGCACTTCTCGTCCGGAGGTGGGGCGCTGCAAACTGGTTCACAGCCAGTCTTGCAGAGCTCGAAGGTTGAGTTGGGCAGACATTTGGGTGGGCACTCACTAGCAGGAATGCACTTCATTTCTCCTCCAGATGCACTGAGAATGAAAACAAAAACAAGAAAATAACTCAGCCATGTCTAGGCTTTGCACAAAAATGTTTTCAAAACTATTTGCTTCATGTACCATACCAAATCGCCCATTTCGGCTGCTCTTCCTAAGCATATTGCTCCTGCTTTAGCGAGCAGTTTTTAATGTTCTACTCTCGCGTGACGTTAATCTATGAGTCCAGCCTGACTTATTATCCCCCTTTAGGCTCCCTCTAACATCTCGCAAAAGGTACAGGTGGACGAGATGAAAAAAATGGCTGGGGTTCAACGCGGCTTGAACACAGTTACACGACAGAAAGCTCTGGTAAGCATCGTCTCCACTGTCTCAAATCAAATGTCATAGTCAAGAATCAAGGTCAAATATCAACGTCAGGTACCCCCAATGGTAATAGTCATATGATCGCATGGTCACACTACCATGACTTGGGCCATACCACCATGCAGTTAAGTTCAGTTTGACTTTCTGGTGCATTGAAAGTCAGCATCGATGTGGTGTCCACTGTCTCAAATCAAATGTCACGTACAAAGGTATACATCAAAGGTCAAGATCAAGGTCATGTACCCAATGATCATAGTAATATGATCACGTGGTTACACTACTATAGCTTGGGCCATAGCGCCAAGCAGTTAAGTTCGGTTTGATCTTGTAAGGAATTTAAGGTCATTGGCTCGTCCACCTCGAAATCGGGAGTTTTACCTCGAGAGGTAAGAGCTCTCGCTCTAAAACAGGACATGGAAGAATGCATAAGTGCATATTATTAGAGCGACTAACTTTGAGCCATAAGAACAGGCTTGGGTATAGGTGTAAGTTTTGCGTGTTATGGGGCCCATTTTTTCTCGGTCTTTAAGGACTAGACTAGGGTTGTGTGTTTACACGTATAAAGTGTACCTGCACACTGCAAAGTAAATACCTTTTTCGCGTTCTGTTGCTCGGTCCATCCCTGCACTCACGGCACTGCAAGAACTGCACGATACGCCCGTACTCACCGAACAAAACCCGGTGGACAGGCACATCCGCCGACGCACTGCGCCGTGCATAGGAAAGGAATCCCTGCACCACATGTCAGAGGGCATGCAGACTCGCATGGATTGTAGTCCTGGTTTGGCCGATCCTTGCAGAACTGGCATTTACTCGCCATAACGCATATACCCCAGGCGTTACGGACGTAGCCGGGCTTGCAAACGCATTGTCTAAGCTTGTTGAGTGTGGAAGCGTGCGTTATTTCAGGCTTGCAGAAAGTGTCCTTCCGGGGTTCTCCCTCTAGGGGCTGCTCGTCAGAGGAGCACTTGCTTGGCTGGCTTGCAAGCGTCCCTAAAAAAGTTGCATGTAAACCGTTACTGCAATCTGTCCAAAACTAGAAGCAACCTTAGTTTCAATTGATTCATAGTAAATGCTGCTAAAAATTGAAAATTCATTAAAGAGAGTAATATCGATAGATATCATGCCTTAGCAGAAAGACAATAGCGTTCTTTCGCAGAAAGGTTTTCTCTATAGTAAGGCGGAGTATAGTTTGAATTTTTCTTCTCTCCCCAACCTGAATTAACAATCGTCTGAGTAAAAAGTTACACATGGAGAAAGTTGCTTGCCGAATCGGAATACTTTAAAGACAGCTTGACAAGTATGGAACCCATAATGCGCATAGATTAGGTTTAAGTTGGTTCAGTACGCACAAGATATTCTTGGTACCAGGTTATGGGCTTTGCCTGTATTTTTGATTACAGATAGCTGAATTCGTTATGCACTGTACTAGAGACAAAGTGACAAACTTATGTTTATGATTGTTACTAATTGAAGGTGAGTAAAAGTAACAGATGTAACCTTTTCACAAAAGGATTTCCAGTGGAAAGTCTTAAGCGTGCTCACCATGATCTCTCAGTATAACTAATTGCTTCAAAATAATTAGCTTCAGTGTGTCGTCAAATCTGCGTTGCGCTAACGTCTAAATTTTCACATACTCTAACGGCTGTTTACGGTGGCAATTTTGTTTTTGTTAAAGAGAGCAAAAGCCTGATATGCAGAGTTATCTTTCGGCTTTCACATGAGCTAAACTTACCAGGCGACTGGGCCCATATCACTGCAACGACGAAGATTATCTCAAACGCTAGAGCAGGAACGTACATGGCGACTTCTCGAAGAAACAGGACTGTTCGGACAAACCGGTCACTTGATACTAACACCTAGGATAATAGCGTGCATTTTACTGAAGATTGCCGTGATCGAAAAAAGAAGGACAGGCGTTGCTTTCCTCTAGAGGTGCTGGCTCGCACTTGTCTTCAAATGTAAGCCGTCAGGAATATGCCAAGATAATAAGAGCAGAATTATCATCGGCAGGAGGTGGAACAAACAGAGCATTCGAGTTTTAAAGAGGCTCATTTTGCGTCTGGTTTAGAAATGCATGACAAAAAAGGACTTGAACAATAAACAGTACGCGCTGTTTGGCTTACTGGCTTATTACTCGAGGAACGATAGCGAGAGCGCAAAGCAAAGGCAAGAACGCAGACAGGCGGCGGCTTTGTCTTCTCAGCGTTTTTTTCTAAGCTATCTCGAATGACTTGAACAATGGCTGTCATGAAAATGCCGCTTCGTACAATATATTTTGTTTTTTGTTTTGCAAGTGTTAACGGTGTCTGCGATACCGAAGCCAGCAGCTAAGATTTATTGCGATCTTTAATTCACTGCCGTCGCTGTCGAGAGAATCCAGTGGCGGAAGGTGTGCAATAATAGGTCGGGAAAAGAATCATTAAAACGGGCAAGGTTAATGTCATTTTATAGTAGGAAGGTGGCGTCGTCTGCTTAGCCTTTGCGCTAACTCTTTTACCTTCGATTCTATATCTGCGATTGGTTCAATGAGGCCACGGGTTGCATTGCACGGCTAGCGGAGATTTTGTAGTTGTTTGAAAAAGGGTCCGAACTGCCCATGCTTTAGAAACTGCTGTGTCGGACTCTGTCTGCAAAAAAAAAAAGAAGCGATTGCACGAGTGATTACGAATGAGGTTGGATAAATTTTTACTTTAAAAACTGGTTAGGATCGAAGTGGCAAATAATGGCTTAGTTTCGTGGTTTTCTACAGGCGGGTTGAGTTTTGACACCCTTGGTGGCCTCCGCATGCAACTGTCAGCAGAAAGGAAATGGCGGAAATCTGCAGGACAAGGGAAGTATTCCTATATGATTACATTCACCCGCCCGATAACTCAGCCCGGCTCTGTCCAGAGATAAGCGCATGCTTAGCTGATATACGCTGCAGTGTTATGTATTTTGTGATGGATTACGTCCGCAATTAGTGAAGGAATGTTTGCGTCGTCGGCGCACACTACAACAATAAAAACACATGGCAAAAAAACAAAAACCAAAGGGGGCATCTCATTCAAGGGAAGCTGAAATGGTCTTCTGGGAATTCGAGGTTATTCAACGATTCGAATTTACGGAACCTCTAGGTAAAGCATGCAAAGCATTTTGGCACTAGCATTTAAAATGGTGGCGTAATAGTCGATCAAAACCCGCGACGATGTTCAGGCTTCTCCTTACTGTGTTAGGAAAGTGCGAGGAAACTCGTTGTGACGTCATTACGGCCGAAACTTCAGATGCACGCTGCCTCCGCCTGCATGCTGCTGTGCGTCGTTCGATACCGCGAAACAATGCCTTGTGAGATTCACCTTCAATAGCGTTGGTTTTCTTCCATGAAACAGCTGTTTATCCGCTGGAATCGTAGTGCTGTCGTATGTGACGTCATTAATGGGGCCTCTGTTCGTCGCTGTGCACTGCAGAGAAGCCTCAACACCGACGCCGCTTTATTCGCCGATTACATCGCCACTGCAAATGTTAGGGCAAAACGATTTCGCTGGATTTACCTGCATGTTTCACACATTCGGCCCTTTAAAACTCATTCAATTCGAAAACCTCTTGAGTTGCCCTTTAAGTGAAACCTGTTGCTGTATCACGCAGCTCTATTCTGCATAGGGCGATGTTCGTGTGTTGGGAGAAAAAAAACCTACAGTGTTTTAGGGTGTATAACCTGTTTTTTTTTCTGTTTCCTAAGCGTTGTCGGTGAGTCTGAAGCAACACTGGAACTTTTACGGGATTATGATAAGTATGTACCAGAGGGCTGCGATATTGTTACAGGGGCGAGGAAGAGGGCAGTGGAATGGGATGGAGGGCTCGCGCTTGGCATTCAGCCATTAAATCATATTATCATCTGTCATCTTGTCGTCCTGTTCCTTGGGTTGCCACCACGTATCAATATTTACGTAGAGTTTCATGCCCTACGAACAATAAACATTATTACCAAGTTTTGCAGCTAATTTCCGGCGCAGTCCTAACATGGCTACTTCCCAGCCTTTTTTAAACTTACCAGCCAGCCAAGCGCAAAATTTTTGAATCAGTGAAATCATTTAATTCGCCGCTGCTTTTATTAATGTGCATTTCGTTCTTGAATTCCACGCTTTTAGTGGCTAGTTTTGCTCTTAAAAGTGCCACACGTCTCCGTGCGATGCCCAAAACTGAGCACGATTTCCATAGTACTCTCTAGACAAGATTACGCCAATATTAGAGTAAAAAGAGAGTAAGCTCTCTAGAGCACTCCCTTTCATAAGAGGGCGTGGGCTAGAGGAGAACCTTCTGCTCTTTTACTCCTTTTCTGTTTGGAGTGTAGGTCGCTGAGTAAAAAAGAACAATAAAAATACCTACTTTCACGCATTATTCGCGATTACCAGAGGCGCGCACGTGTTTTTACAATGCACTTCCTTCGGTGCCGACCGGGGGAATGAAGTGCAGTTTATTAAAACTAAGAACCTTCATGAAAAAAGACTAGAAAATATACTACGCTTTAACGAAACCTTCATCCGGGCGGAAATATTTCTTCTCATCGCATTTTACAGGTGGTGTAGAAAGTCTAGCCATAGGTATAAGGATGAAAAAAAAACTGCGACAATAATAATAATAATTGGTTTTTGGGGAAAGGGAATGGCGCAGTATCTGTCTTATATATTGTTGGACACCTGAACCGCACCGTAAGGGAAGGGATAAAGGAGGGAGTGAAAGAGGAAAAGAGCAAAGAGGTGCCGTAGTGGAGGGCTCCGGAATAATTTCAACCGCCTGGGGATCTTTAACGTGCACTGACATCGCAGAGCACACGGGCGCCTTAGCGTTTTGCCTCCATCAAAACGCAGCCGCCGCGGTCGGGTTCGAACCCGGGAACTCCGGATAAGACAAGAGATGCGGCATTTGTTGTGTATGCAAACACTGCAATGAGTGCATTACGGAATTAATTACTGAACCAGTTATGGACTTCTTGTCCGTGGTGTCCAACGGTCCATTTGAAGCGCTCTGAATTGGTGCTAAAGGAAAAAAAATGCTACCAGCAAAAGTACGTTGAATAAATATGATACCCACTCAAATGCTGTGTGATGCGTAACTTTTGCGACTTTGTGTGAAAGTGTTCGTGTACAACAAGGTAGTTGTGTCATTTCATTCCTTCGTTATAGAGGAGTGAGGAGCGAGTCTCTGTATGCGCCTGGTCTTTGAGATGTCCAACCAGCTTGGTAAGTGTGCCAACATGTGTGCTTCTCAACAGTACAGTATTAAGCCTCTTTGTTTTAGTAGCGCCGTCGCGTTTTTTTTTATGGAGCAAAAACGCTAAGGCGCCCGTGTGCTGTGCGATGTCAGTGCACGTTAAAGATCCCCAGGTGGTCGAAATTATTCCGGAGCCCTCCACTACGGCACCTCTCACTTCCTTTCTTCTTTCACCCCCTCTTTTATCCCTTCCCTTACGGCGCGGTTCAGGTGTCCAACGATATATGAGACAGATACTGCGCCATTTCCTTTCCCCAAAAAACCAATTAAAAAAAAATCTTGGGACACACATTCTTGCGCACGCAGGTGGTACTACCGTTGCGATCGACCTTGGCAGCGACCTGCAGCCGCAGCGACCTTTATATTGAGGCGTGGGCTTGGTGGCACCGGTGGGCTTGGTGGGCTTGGTGGCACCGGTTACAGAAGGATGCTGATCCCGATTCTTTTTGCCCAGATCGCCTGCCGGGCGCACTTCGCCGTGGGATCAACGGACCCTCCGTTCGAAAGGACCCCTGAAGAGCATGCGCCGACGGACCTGGTCATCATGTCATCGCCACGGCTGACCCAAGAAACAACGCCCTACGTGCATCAAGCCTGTCAGCGTATCAGCTCGGTGACATCATCGGATAGCGACCACTTCAGGCATAAATACTGGACGCTCTTGCAAGATTCCTTCAGTGGGCTTGGTGGCACCGGTTACAGAAGGATGCTGATCCCGATTCTTTTTGCCCAGATCGCCTGCCGGGCGCACTTCGCCGTGGGATCAACGGACCCTCCGTTCGAAAGGACCCCTGAAGAGCATGCGCCGACGGACCTGGTCATCATGTCATCGCCACGGCTGACCCAAGAAACAACGCCCTACGTGCATCAAGCCTGTCAGCGTATCAGCTCGGTGACATCATCGGATAGCGACCACTTCAGGCATAAATACTGGACGCTCTTGCAAGATTCCTTCAGTGGGCTTGGTGACACCGGTTACAGAAGGATGCTGATCCCGATTCTTTTTGCCCAGATCGCCTGCCGGGCGCACTTCGCCGTGGGATCAACGGACCCTCCGTTCGAAAGGACCCCTGAAGAGCATGCGCCGACGGACCTGGTCATCATGTCATCGCCACGGCTGACCCAAGAAACAACGCCCTACGTGCATCAAGCCTGTCAGCGTATCAGCTCGGTGACATCATCGGATAGCGACCACTTCAGGCATAAATACTGGACGCTCTTGCAAGATTCCTTCAGTGGGCTTGGTGACACCGGTTACAGAAGGATGCTGATCCCGATTCTTTTTGCCCAGGTTGGTGACAAGTATCTAACTTCTTCTATTAGAGATGATACAGTCATATTGACGGTGTTGCCAAGCCCACAGTGTTTGTTTGGTCTATTATGTGACTGTTTACATGTGATCAGGTTATTGCTACTAACATCCGGAGACATAGAGCTAAATCCTGGTCCTACTTCTGATTCAGAGTCTGAGACACAGTTAAACAACCAATTACTTAAGAAAATTTTGAAAGAGCAAACAAAGACTAATAAGACTCTGGCTTCGCTGACTAGTAATCTGAAACAGGTAGAATCGACAGTCGAGAATATTCAAACCAGGATTACCAAAATTGAGAAAGAACTGTGCCGAATTGAGAATTGTGAGCAAAGGTTGCAGAAAGTGGACGAAGCTTGCAATAACACGAACAAACTAGTTCTTGAGTTAACCAAAAAGGTAGATGATCTCGAAAACAGAAGTCGTCGCAACAATATCGTAATATATGGAGTAAAGGAAGATCCAGAGGAGGACTCAGTAGAACTGGAGCGGAAAGTTAACGAAGAAATTTTCAAAAAGATTCTAGGTGTTGAAGTAAACTCAATAGAGCGTATTCACCGAATTGGCCTAAAGCATGCACAGCGACATCGTCCGATCATTTTGAGGTTTTTTAACTACGTAGACAAAACAAAGGTTATGTCATCCTGCTTCAAATTAAAGGACACAAAAGTAGCTATATCGGAAGATTTTTCAAAAAACATTCGGGATATTCGTGCAAAATTATGGCGTTCAGCGGCTGAAGAAAAGAACAATGGTTCTAAGGTTTCCCTTCGTTTCGATAAGCTCAAAGTTGATGACAGGCTGTACGTATGGGACGCAACGCGCAATCGCAGAATAGAGTTGTCCAAATCATCTGCGCCTGCCCAACCCGAAACTTCCTCTCATCGACCCACACGTGCGAACACGCGTAAGCTAGATAACAAATGACGGGAATCCGTCAAGACGCTACGGCTTGTTTCGTTGAACGCACGCAGTGTACTGAATAAGATCCAGAGCCTTGAAGATATAATTCTGACCTATCAACCACACGTCCTAGTGGTAACTGAAACCTGGCTGCATTCCGATGTGCAAAATTCAGAAATAATGCCTCCTTCGTACACGCTTATCCGTAAGGACAGAGGATCAAGAGGTGGCGGAGTTGCAATTGCAATAAAGAATAACATTAAATTCACACGCTTAAACGGCATCAGTGATCATGAAAGCATATGGTGCAAAATAAAGTTTTTTGGAAAAACTATATTACTAGGAGGGGTCTATCGGCCTCCGAATGCTCCTCAGGAATACTTAGATTCCTTATATGATTATTTGCTGCAAAATACAAATTCGCGTTCCAACATCCTTATAACAGGAGATTTTAACCTTCCAGGAATTAACTGGTGCAGCCTTTCACATGACGGCAAAGATTCCAAAAATGCTGAGTCATTACTACTAACTGCATTTACGTTTTCGTTAACCCAGTTGGTTTTGGATGCTACAAGAATTTCCAGCTCTGCTGTACTTGACCTTGCGTTTGCAAGTAGCTCGCTTCCAGACTGCTCAGTCAGTGTCAAGGACGGTATATCTGATCATCAGTTACTTGTTCTCGAGTGTCCTATTTCGGGCTTGCGATCGTATGTTAAACCTTCTGACACATTTGTAAGAGACTATACGCATGCTGATGATGACGGAATTATTAGTTGTATGGAATCTTTATTCCCTTCCTTTAATGAGACAAATGACGTTAATGTGCTGTGGACAAAGTTTAAAGACATAGTCATGCACTGTGAAAGCACCTACGTGCCTTTGAAGAAAAAGCGCATCAACAGGGAGTACCCGTGGATGGATCGTAATCTGATACATCAGAAACGCAAAATAAAACGCTCTCGAAAACGGGGTGACAGGAAACAACTTGCAAGTCTAGTACGCACTTTCAAAGATAAAGTGCGCGCTGCAAGAGATCAGTTCTTTTCTTCCACATTGATTTCTTTCATGTCAGAGCAACCAAGGAAATTCTGGCAATATTTATCTAAAGATAAAAGCGGCATCACAGAGATCAGAACATCTGGCACAGGCATTGACGATCCTTTGACCATTGCTAATGAATTTAACGCCTTTTTTCAATCGGTGTTTACCATAAACGCATCGCACGCGCACTTGCAACCTTACACGCTTCGTAATCCGATGCCCGAAGTAGATTTAAGCAAAAACGGCATCCTTAGTCTTTTACGTAATCTAGACATAAAAAAGTCATCAGGTCCAGACAAAATATCTAATGTTTTCCTTAACAGATACGCAATCTGGGTAGCAGAGTACTTATATGTAATATATAAAACATCGTTAGAATCCTGTGTGATACCAGATGACTGGCGCCTTGCAAGGATAGTTCCGATTCACAAATCTGGATCCCCTCTAGAATTAAATAATTACAGACCAGTTTCCTTAACATCCACAACTTGTAAACTGCTAGAACATATTTTATTTAAAGCGATTATAACACATTTAGAGAATAACCATTTACTTCATGCAAATCAACATGGATTTAGGGCTGGTTTATCCACAATAACACAGTTAGCTGAGATAACGGATGATTTTATGAATGAGCTGAATATGAGGGGTCAAATCGATGCAGTGTTTCTGGACTTTTCCAAAGCGTTCGATGTAGTTCCGCATGCCGATTTAGTAACTAAACTGCTCTCAATGGGCATTGAACGCAATATCATCCGTTGGATAGAATCTTATTTGTCCTCAAGAAAACAATACGTTGCTGTTAAAGACTGCGTTTCTAGTACACTGGAAGTGCACTCAGGGGTGCCACAGGGGTCAGTCCTCGGTCCCTTGTTGTTCTTAGTTTATATCAATGACATCTATTTATCTGTTCAATCGCCTGTGAAGATCCGGTTGTTTGCGGACGATTGTGTTATTTATACTAGTGTAAATCATCACTCCGACCAAGTAAGACTTAATGACGCGTTGCACTCAATTAGCGTATGGTGTGAAACATGGGGACTGAAGCTAAACACTTTGAAGACGGCAGCTATTACATTTACCAACAAGAAAGAACCCTTAGATTTTGCTTATATTATTAATAATTCTTATATTCATAAAACCCAGCGAGTGAAGTATTTAGGTGTTACACTCACAAGCAATTTAAGTTGGGAACCCCATATAGAAAACGTTTGCAGCAACGCGCTAAAAAAGCTGGCATTTTTGAAACGGAAATTGCGCCGTACTTCATCAACCGTTAAGTTAACAGCATACAAAGCTCTTGTCAGACCAAAATTAGAATATGCGGATTTAATCTGGAGCCCTCATCAAAAATATTTAATCAAGAAAATAGAAAGAGTGCAAAATTTAGCTTTGCGGTTTATATACTACACTTACTCGCGTTTTTCAAGCGTGTCCGTTCTTCGCGACAGGGCGAAATTGAAAAAACTAGTTCATCGCAGAATTGTATCTCGCATCAAATTTTTATATCAGCTGTACCATGGTCACTACAAAATAGCGCGTGAATGTTATTTACCCGAGCCCCCCATGCGCTCTGCTCGTACAAACCACAACAAAACAATTAAGCAACCATTAAGTAACCTCAACATCCATCAATATTCTCTTTTTCCCCATGCAATTTCACTATGGAATAAATTACCCGAAGAAGTAGTTAACGCTAATACAATAGAATCGTTCGTTCAGCTTTCAAATAACCTTTTCTTTGACCTCTAAAATTGCCGCAATGAGAGCAGTTTCTTTTGCGTTACGCTTTTTCATTGTTATTTTGTTTACGTATTGCACTGTTGTACGTTCATGTTTATTTCTGTTACGTATAGTGTTACAATGATGTATGTACATGTTTATTGTGTTCTTAATTGCTAATTGGCAATGGTAATTTACGTTGTTGTATGTACCCACTCCTGCTTGGGCCCGAATAGGGCCTGCAGTATTTGTAAATAAATAAATAAATAAAATACCGTATTTTTTTTAGAATATAAAGTAGGCTTCATTCTCGGAACATGTAGGAATATAATTGGGATAATATTCCTTGCTTTATTGCAATCAAATATTTCACACTACTACTTACCTGGAAAACTAGAGAAATTTTATTACATTTACTTTCTACTATCCTCTTACATTGATAGCGCACGAAGTGGACATAATTTCTTTTCTCAAAAAAAAAAAAATCCTCGTAACAGCAGGTGGTTCGCCGCTGTACGTTCTAATCAGTAACAAGTGCGACATTGATCTCCTGTTTTGTCAGTCAAGCTGCTAGCACTACTGTTACAAGCTACGCGGTGCACCCTGAGCCACGTAGGGAAAGTTATTGAAATGTCAAATGTCTCTCTGCGATGTAGCTCGGTATTGGCTAGCATTTTTCAGATGTCTTCTAATTGAAACTGACAAGTGTGGTATGTGCAGGCTGGTAGAGGGTGGTAGTGCGCTTTCTCATAGAGAAACAACGTTTCTTCATGTCTAATAGGAAAGGCGCGATTGCAATTAGAATAGAAAGCGCACTCTGTTAAATTATGGCAACACCTGTAAATAGAGTGGCCCACCTGTAGGAAACAAAGCACCAATAAATAAGTAATTAAGTTTGCGGCAACAAAACTGACAAAGGTCTAGTGGTGGTCTCGCAGTTCATTGATTTGAAAAGAATTGGTTAAAAGGTTGTACTGATATTTAGTAGGTTTAATATTTTTAATCCTTTAATAGCTTGTCTTATCGATGCGATGTTGACGATATCCTGCTTTGACCGTAACTTGGTAACCTGTACTGTTAATAACAATGGGGATTTATGCAGGATCCGTTAGAAAGCAAAGAATGGAAGGGGTGAACATAGGGTTGTTTCTTTTAAAAAATGACAAAATATCATATAAAAGAACCGCAGCACTCAATGATCCTTTCAGGACAAAAGCGAAAACGCCGAAGAGAAAACAGGACCGTTTGAGGCGTCATTATAAAAGCAAATAAAAACCTACCATCGGCACTATTTCTATTTTGTTTTTGCGATGAAAACGTATTCATCTACCAGGGAGCCAAGCCATTGCTGATCTCTCATAGATGACCTCTACGTGCATTTGCATTACTTGTGATGCGAGACGTGCTAATAAGGTAGGGTCACTAATAACAAGCGACCCACCTAATCACTTCAAAAGTACGCACGCAGCTAGGGTTTGCTTTTAAAAGGAACGAATTTGAAGTAGGGCAATGTGAAGCTAAATTTTTCAAATTAATTTTAAGCCGAAACACCCTAGCTGGGCAGAGATACTTTTTTCTCTTCTTCTACTCCTTATACTTTTTATTACTTTCTACTTTTTGCGTGCCTTACTTGTGCACATCAGTTCGACATAAATTTGAGTGACGAAAAAAAAATTTCGCTCGCTCTATCAGATAGTCCTCTACAGGAAATTCGGGTCATCATCCGAGCACAAAAACCAATGAGCAACTGCGGTGTCTTTGTGAGCGCCAAGAGAAAAGTGCTATTTTATTGTCTGATCCCAGAAACAGATGTTTACGTGAAGACTGACTAAAAAAATAGGTAGAAAGAGATGAAACAGTTCAAAGAAATTGTCATTTCTGCCAGAAGATTAGGCAAACAAATGCTTGAGCAAGAAGGCCGTCGTCTTCAGTTAAAGGGGAATATCGGTCCTAAAGCGATTTCCTGAGTTCCTCTATTTTCGCACTTACAGTTCACTCGTTAATGGACTTACTCTTTACTAACTTCTTCCGTTCCCTCTTCAAGTCAATGCTAATTCGACAACTTACCATCCCGTGGTCGCTACAACGCACCTATCCAAGGACTTCTATATTTTGCACGAAACCAGAGTGAGCGCCTATTATGAAGTCTATTTCATTTCTAGTCTCACCATTTGGGCTCTTACAGGTCCACTTCCTGTTTTCTCGTTTGCGGAAGTAGGTATTAGTGGTACATAGATTATTTCTAACTGCGAACTCTACTAATAGCTCCCCACTGATAATCCTAGAGCCTATACCATAGTCGCCTACTGCCTGGTCTCCGGCTTGCTCCTTTCCTACTTTCACTAAAGTCACCCATCAGTACAGTGCACTGTTTGTTCACTTTTCTCATTGCCGATTCCACGTCTTCTTAGAAGCTTTCGATGATGTGGTAATCATGGCTGTATGTAGACACGTAACCCTTTACACCTTCAGTTTGGGCCTCTTATCAAGCCTAATTACTTTAACTGCCACCCTCTCGTTAATAATATGAAATTACTTTATTTTTCCAGCTATATCCCTATCGAGGAGGAATCCCACATTTAGTTGTCGTCTCTCCGCTAATATACGATAGCACAGTACGTGCCCAATTCTTAGCACTCTATACATCTCGTCTGTTTTCTTAAAGTCACTAAGTCTTCAATACATTTCGATTTAGCGCTTTGCGAAGAGTCTGTGCGGATGCAGCGTGTCATTTTCTGAGCCATTATAAACGTAGGGGTCATGTACTACAGTGACAAGCAGTTCCTGCCAAATGAAATTTCCTATTGAATGCAAAAATTCGAATCGTTTTTTTTAGCTTGTATTATACGTAGGCGCGTGAATTGGTGTGCGCTGTAATTTTATTTGGTGTCTGAACTGAATACCGTTACTATTATTTGACCTCAATAATTCCTGTTGATGCTTTATTGTTTAGAATCACGAAGGAAATCCAGTGAAATTACATATAGTGTGGGCTAATACATTGAAGAGTTCTCATGTTAATTACTTTCAGTGATCAGGGGCTGGCAGTATCTTGCCCTCGGCAAGGAGTTGTCTCATTCAGAAGGAGGCAGGGTGGAAAACGACTTGAGACGCCCACAAGTGGATGCTCGAGGAGATGAACTGCTCTCGAATGTTTGATGTGCTCTCGAGTGGTTGAGTTTTTATTTCACCGACCTTCCACACAATTTAGTTTAGAGCGTTAGATATAAATTAATTGGCACGCTAGTTGGGTCAATATAGTTTCTCAGTTGTTTCCAAGTGCCTTCTTAGCTCGATATAGAATCCTTCACTCTTAAGAAAATCGGCCTAAAGCCAGCTTTTTGTGACAATTATATTGGATTGTCTGTATTTAGGGTTAACTTTTTTTTCTAGGGGATGTGCATGCCTGGTGTCAAGTTTTCTTATGATGGATTATAGTCGTTTTTATTATAGAACTGATAAATGTCACGTATGGTAAGTTGTTATATTGCAGCGAATCGCATTATTGCGTTTGTTCATTTCCAAACTAGTCTGGTTGCATATCGTTTTAAAGTCTTTGAGTTAGTTTGCTGCATCCTTCTTTTTTTACCGCGTAGGACAAGTTCTCGGAAGAAATGCAAAGGAATGCTCAAGAGTATCGGCCGGAAAAAACGCTGTGCAATGAGGAGTAAAGCATTTGAAGGAGAAAAAAAATACATGAATTTAGAGCAGCTAGTGATAAAAAGAAAGGTGTGCGGAAGATTAAGAAGCTTGCAGGGATAAGGTGGTCGCCGCGGGCACACGGCATGGTTAACTGGAGGGACATGGGAGAGGTCTTTGTCATTCAGTGGATGTAGTCAGGCTGATGATCATGGTGAGTACAACTTAAAAATGTATTCACCATGATGCATCCATTACAATGAACACCACTTCTTAAAAAGACTTGAAACCTTGTGTACAACAGTCAGTTCTGACTTTGAACTACAGAAATATTATATGCCCAGAGCTGTTTCTGGTACATTTTTGAACAGTAGCTGCATCCTGCGATCCAGTTCAATTACGTTACATGCGACGCAGCATATGATTTTATACGTGACATCACATAGTTTGTGAGAATATTGCCGCAGTGTACATAACGCGCAGTCCCGTGACACGAAGGTGACGCCATTACCTGACGGGTTGCCCAAGGAAAGAAATGCCACCGAAAAGCAGCCCCCTTTCTGTCTTTCGCCTAGCCCAGCATGAATAAGCGCTGGTAAATTTTAACTGCCTGAACTAGCGGGTGATTTGCAGCAAAATTCTCCTAGAAAAATTACCCATGCATTTCAGCTTATACAAATACTCATTTTGCCTACAACAACATCTGATTGAGCCCGCCGTGGTGGCTAAGTGGTTAGGGCGCTCTGCTACTGATTCGGAGTGCACGGGTTCGTCGCAGTTTCGATGGATGCGAAACGCAAAGGCGCCCGGATGCTGTGCGACGTCAGTGCACCTAAAGATTCCCAGGTGGTCGAAATTATTCCGGAGATATCCACTACGGCACCTCTCTATTACTTTTTTCTCTCAGTCTCTCCTTTATAACTTCTCTTACGGCGCGGTTCCCGTGTCCGCCGAGATTTGAGACATACTGCACCATTTCCTTCCCCCCAAATCTAATTTACAATTTTCTTTATCTGAATTGAACGCGCTACCTAATAATTCTCTTTTTTTTCCTTTTTCCCACCACCCGATTATAGTGGTGTTAGTTTTTCCTGCAGTCACACTGAATTTACCGATTGCATTAATGTAACATGTGATATTGTATTATTCTCTGTGTATTATTGTATATTAATTCCCTTTTCGCTTACCTTCTTAATATTTCGGATATAAGAATCTATAAAATAATCTTAGCAAAATATAGAAACCTTCATTTTATACTGGGCATGTGCTGCTTCGGCGTACTCACTTTATTACTCTCTACCTACAACTAAGTGCTTCAAGCTGAGTTTAACTTTACTGTGACCAGCAGTGCGCTCTAGCTATAAGAACTACAATGTCCTTCCTATAATTAAATGTAATGTTTACAGAAACATTATCTCTCCATCGCCTGCGGATTGCTTCAACTTTCAGAACAATGAGGCCTTCCCTTAATTAACGGCCTCCTTAAGAGATGGAAAAGTGCGGTGGGCTTCTGCAAATCAACCGAGAAACATTTGTTCGTGTCCGTTATTAGCTAATAACGGCCCATCGTATGCTGCATTAAAAAGTTTGTGTCGGTGATTGTACGCCCCAATGAACTTACGCTAGCAGCGCAGCGTTCACGTTTATGACATTACGAACGAATCGTTTCGAGCGCATTATTTTACAGCAGTCGTCCGGCTCATGCTATTACCGCAGTCCGTTATAAATAACGCAGATAAGATTTTCGGTGACACCTGCCTTCTCAGGAAGCGAGTGCATTGGTTTTTTTAGACAGTTATGACAAGCAGGAGAAGGTCGCCGACCCTTGCTCAGCAAATTACACGCATGATTGCCGGTCAGAGTCAGATGGCTGCTCTTTCACCGTTCGCATCGCTAGTGCGCTCTTCATTTATACCTGCGCAAGAGGTCTTCTGACTCTTAGCGAGCTGCGAGAAAGGAGAATGTGAACGAAAAAGAGAAAAACAAAAAACCCAGGCAAGGGAAAAACATGGGAATAAACAGAGACATAACAGCAGAATGAAGACAGGAAGGAAAAGGAGAGGAAACTAAGCAAAGATAGAAGGAAAAAATGCAGAAAACGAATGACGGCCGGTAGGCAAAGAAAAGAAGGAAGAAAGAAATGAAACAACAAGTAAGAGAGAGAATAAAAATGAAAGACAGAAGAGAAGAATGATTTGAAGGAAATGAATAAACGAATTAAAAAAAAACAAAGAAAAAAGGAATGAAGGAAGAGAGGATATAAAGAAAGAAGAAAAAAAGGACAGAAAGAAAGAGAGGACACTGAGAAAGGAAGGGAAGGAATGCAGAAGAAAAGGAAAAATAAAAGGAAGGAAAGGAGAAAAAAGTATAGAAATGAAGGCAGGAAAGAATGGAAAGGGAAGCAAGGAAAGAAAGGAGGGAAGTACAGAAACTAAAGGAAGAAAACAAGGAAGGAAAGGAAACCATGAAAGAAAGCAGCAAGCTAGGAAAGAAAGGAAAGAAGGAATGAATGGTAAGGAAGGAAGGACACGAAATTAAAAAACAAACTTAAAATTGTTTTTTGGGGGGAAAAGAAATGGCGCAGTATCTGTCTCATATATCGTTGGACACCGGAATCCCGCCTAAAGGGAAGGGATAAAGGAGGGAGTGAAAGAAGAAAGGAAGAAAGAGGTGCCGTAGTGGCCTCCGGAATAATTTCGACCACACGGGGATCTCTAACGTGCACATTACATGGACGCCTTAGCGTTTCGCCTCCATCGAAACTCTGCCGCAGTGGTCGGGTTCGAACCTGAGTACTCTGGACCAATAGCCGAGCGCCCTAACCACTGAGTCACCACGGCTTGTTTTTTCTTTATTGCCAGTGAGTCACCACGGCGGGTAGAAATGAAAGGAAGCTAAGGAACAGAAGGGAGGATGGGTGGAAGCGATAATAAAAGGAAGGTAGGGTGAAAGGGAAGATGAAAAAAAAGAAGGAAAGCCGAAGTGCTGATAGGCAGGCACATATACTGTCATTTCTAGAAAGAGGTCACTCTTAACTATAACCTTATCTTTCCCAAGGAGGTTCAAACACATTAAGCATCGCGGAGTAGCGTTATTTCCATAAGGAATTTCTCTAATGGGTGGCAAGGATGTGTCGGGATGCAAAACGTTTATAAAACAGTGTAAAAAACAAATATCAGCGCATGCGTTCACCCCAATTACTTCCGCACAGTGCAAACGTTCTATCGCGATGGAATAATAATAATATTAATTGGTTTTTGCGGAAAGGAAATAGCGCAGTATCTGTTTCATACATCGTTGGACACCTGAATCGCACGGTGAGGCAAGGGATAAAGGAGGGAGTGAAAGAAGAAAGAGGTGCCGTAGTAGAGGGCTCTGGAATAATTCCGACCAATTGAATTCAATTCAATTTTATTCAGGAATACATGTGAAAAAGATGAACACAGTAAAAGTAGTACAGCAGGATGTCCCATAGTACATGACTGTCGGGGGGACCTCCTAGAACAAAACCAGTTGGGTAGAATAACTAATAATGGGAAGCAGAGAAGTATGTAATTAGTGTTACGATACAACCTACAGAAAGCAACGGTGGCAATAAAAGTAAAAACAACGGTATTAATAATATCTGTAATATCTGTAATGAAAACAAAATAAGCATGTAGAATATCAACTTAATTACATAATACAACATACAACCAAAAACTGGGATATTGATGTCTATATCTGTTGACTAGACAGCGAGCCAATTAAGTTTTAATACGATGATGTAATGTGTGAACAGTAGTGGATGTTTTAATTTCACAGGGTAAGGCATTCCAATGGGATATGCCAGCAAACACGGTAGTAAATTTTCCATAATTAGTCCTAACTTTACGTAAAAGGAAATTATTACTCTGTTGAAACCTAGTAGAGATACTATTAATAAGCTGATCAGTGACACCGTCAATGTGAGCGTGATGATGAATTAACTTGAACAGAATTATGTATAATTTTAGAGTAAATAATTGTTGGAGGGGAAGTATGTTCAAGCTGTGATAGAGCGGTGAAGAGGGCGAATTGCAATGAGGAGAATGTCATGAGCCTGATGGCTTGATTTTGAAGGCGCTGAAGTCTTTCAGTGTGTGTGAAGTATGTATTTCCTCAGCAAGACAAACAGTAACTAAGGTGGCTGTGGATATAAGCGTAATATAATGAACGAATGATATGTGGTTGAAAATATGCACGCGTTTTGATTATGATATGAGTGCCGAAGGAAACTTTTTGCAGGAGTGATTGAACATGGCGATTAAACTTTTGGTGCTTATCTAGAGTGACGCCTAGAAATATGGAAGTTTCAGAGAAAGGTAGGAAATGGTTATCAAGCGTTAGTGATGGCAGAGTTTTTGTGATAGTGAAAGGGGAGTGAAATAACACGAAAGTGTTTTTTTTGTTCATCTGTAACATATTATTTTTACACCCCTTGCTCACATTGTGTAGATCTGTGTTAAGTATATCCTGAAGAGCGATGGTGGCTTTGTGAAAAGTGTAAATAGTTGTGTCGTCCGCATGCAGTATGCATTTCGTGTGATTTACTGCAACAGGTAGGTCATTGATGAACATTAAGAACAGTTAGGGGCCTAGTATGGATCCCTGCGGGACACCTGTGGTTACGCCTTGAGTGTTAGAAAAAATATTCACAGAAACAACTTGCGATCGGTTATTTAAATAACTGTGGATGAACTCAAGAGGTGGACCGGAAATTCCAAATGATTCAAGTTTATGAACAAGTATTAGATGGTTAATTGTATCAAAAGCTTTCGTAAGATCGATGAAGATGGCTCCAGCAATTAATCCATTATCAGTGGCTTATTTGACTTAGTCGATGAAAGTGATGAGTGATAGTTCGGTAGAATGATCCGGTCGAAAGCCGAACTGTTGAGGAGCTAAAAGTTTGAATTTTTTAGGTAATTCATTAGTCGCGAGTAAAAAAGTTTCTCAACTACTTGCTGAAAAAGGGAAGGATGCAGATGGGACGGTAGTTATTAATGCTGTTGCGATCGCCTGTCTTAAAAACTGGGATTATTTTACCAACTTTAAGGCAATCTCGAAAAACACCCGCCTTAAACATCTTGTTAATTAAACTTGACAGAACAGGGGATATATCATCAGAAATCAGCTTATCTTTGGAAGGATGAATGGAATCTAGTCCTGCTTCTGTTGTTTTGAGGAATTTAATGACTTGATGGACTTCCCCTGCAGATGTAGGACGTAAGTAAAAAGACCGAGAGCAACGTGGTAGAGAATGAGAAGTGGTTACGTCATGTGTAGCTTGATGGAGAGTGAAGTGCTGGTTAAAAGCATTGGCAATGTCGCTGGGGTTATTATATATAGTATCTTCACGTGTAATTTTTGTTATACCTGTTTCGCGTTTATCATTGTTAATAAACTCCTTAAAGAGCTGCCAATTACGTCTAGTGTCATTACCGTTTCTTGAAATTTGGTCTTGATAATAATTGCGCTTTGCAAACTTCAGTACCGTCGAAAGTGTGTTGGAATATTTTTTCAAACGAGCTCTCAAAGCAATGTTAAAAGGTTGGGTTTTCAGATTTTTGTGCAAATTATTTTTTTTTGTTAATAGAACAGATCAGGCCGTTAGTAATCCATGAATTGCTCGGTGTTCGAAACCATCGCACAGCAGTGGTATATGAGGTGCAGTTTTCAATGCACGTGGCAATTTTCGTCGAGAATCGTTGAAATGCTTTGCTTGAGCATTCATTCTCCAACTCGGAATTGCAATCTATTCTGCGAATTAACTGAGTGAATTGTTCATAGTTAAACGATGTTTTGCTATAAATATTATCAACGACAGTTTTGTTTTTCGAACCAAGACAGAGAAAAATTGGGCTATGATCAGTAATTGGATAGCCAATAACGCCTGCAGTGCAATCTGCATCAATATTAGTCAATATATGATCAATTAATTTATTCGAGCCAGTAATGTCAAATCGAGTTGGAGATAGAATCACAGAAGAAATGCCAAAGTTCAGCATACATTGCACATATTCAGAGCAACATGAGCTGATAGGGTCAATAATATTAACGTCTATGTCCCCACATATGATTATATTCTTGTTTTCATTTACCAAGGTATTAAGGATTATTTCTAACTGCGAACAGAACTCTTTATAAGATGATGACGGTGAGCGGTAAACGGAGGCGAGAATCGTGTTGCGATTGTTCAACGGTAGTGCATTGCAATGAAATTCAAGCCAAATTGACTCGCATTGAATTCCGTTAAATGAGATATCGTGGCGACGTATATAATTCATATCGTGTTTGATGAATATGGCAGATCCACCACCACGACAAGTGTCACGATGACAGTACTCCGAGACATAGTTTGTTAGCCCGTATAAATTCCCGTCATTGCGTGATAATCATGTCTCAGATAGACAGATGAAAGTAAATGAATGATCTAGTAGTGTAAGCTGCGTAAGAAGGTCGTCATGATGCTTACGTAGGCTACGGATGTTAAGGTGCAACAGTGATAGTGAAGCCCGTTTGTCAAGAAAAATTGCTTTTGCTTGTTGGTAAGTATAAATGCTCATATCAATGTAGATGTGTCAGATGAAAGGAGAGTTGTCACTGCTTATGTAAAGATGGCAAGGTCAGCAACACCGAGATGCGATAGACTGTGCTCTTATAGGCCTTTCTGGCTTTGATTGTGCAGTTATCGGTCCAGAGGTACTTCCACTGCTTTTGCTTCTTGAGTTCGCACGCCTGCCCAAAAAGTCGTTTTCGTTCAGGTGTCAGGTGATCATTAACATAGAGAGGCTTCTCCGAGCATTGGGGGAATCCGGTATCGACGGTCGACAGCCTGGCCTTCCTTGCTTTAGTGCAGAATTCAATTTTCTTGTCCCTTGACAAAAATCGCGAAATGATGTTGGTATCTGTTTTGGTAGGAACGCGGTGTGCAGTGTCGATATCGAATGGGGGGGTCGAGACACCCGATTTTGTCACCAATGGCTTGCACAATGGCTAAGCAACTTTCACCTTGCGTTGTTGGAACGCCTTTGACCTCGATGTTGTTTAAGCGTGAGTATTGCTCAAGATCAGACATGCGTTGTGACAGTTGTTCGTTTTTTTGTTTCAGCAGTTCGGTTTTTTCTTTGAGCTGTTTGTTTTCTTCAGTGAGGGTTTCATTGTTTTTTTTTACCGTTTCATAGAGTTCACTGAACGTGCCTAGGGTTGTCTTCATCGTGGCCATTTCTTCCCGGAGTGACTGGATTGCTTTTGCAAGCTCGGCACAAGTCGGCATGGTTCAATCGTCCCGTACAGACCGTAAAAGCAGTGACAGCAGCAGAACATCAGATCAATGCCTTACTATAGTGAAGAAAATAGCAAGTACACTAACCTGAATAAACAGATGGAAGAACTTAGTTGTTTTCGCAACCACTGCTGCCGCTACCACTGCTGCCCAAATGACGAGAAGCGGTGCTTGCTGCGTCTTCTTATAGGATGTTTGGCCGGCAGGTGTCAGGTGCAGCAGGCCGTTCCCGAAGACAAGGCAGGCAACTGTGCACGTGCTGATAGTCGCAAGCTTGATATGATCGGGTGGTGGTTCCGTCCGGGGCGTCGATTTCCTGAATAAACAGATGGAAGACCGTAGTTGTTTTCGCAACCACTGCTGCCACAACCACTGCTGCCCAAATGGGGATCTGGGGATCTTTAACGTGCAGTGACATCGCACAGCACACGGGCACCTTAGCGTTTTGACTCCACAAAAACGCAGCCGCCGCGATCGGGTTCGAACCGGAAACTCCGGATCAGTAGCCGAGCGCCTTTACCACTGAGCCACCGCGGCGGGGGGAGAAATGCGAAACAACGCGGCGCCTACACACTCCGCTGGTCAAATTTTTCTTTATCCCGCTTTCACCTGGCTGACACGAAAAAGTCGGTAGAGTCGTCCTGGAATGTATCATGAATGACACTAGCGCCTTGTTACTGTTACCAAAGGAACAGTGCGATGATAAGAAACTCGAACAGCGGAGCATGTAGGCGTCGCATTGTTCGCGTTTCTTTCCATCGCGATAGTACTTGCACCTCAAACCATAGAAAGCGCTAGCTTCTATAGAATGCTTTTTATTAATGCGATAGTAGTTACGTGGTTTTTAAGCTTCTCTGTAAATAAATTCTCTGACAGGTCGAAATGGTCATCAATCCCACGTGACCACCAGTGGACATGTCATGGGGCACCGCCAAATTTTAAAATCTGAGGACCCCGAGAATGTGGCAGTTGGCCCACCACGAAAAGTGCAAATGCCCCCAAAAAGTTTAGAATAAGGCCCACTCCAGAAAATGGGTTAAGGTTGATCAGTGGGCATTAGTGGGTAGATCAATGTGGATCAGTGCGTCGGATTAGTATGACCCTATATGATAATCTAATAGAGGGCACTCGGACCTCCTATAGAAGGTGATCGCAAGAACATTAGGCACTCGTTGTGGACACCATGGCACATAATGTAAATGCTACCGCATTTTGGTTTTTAAGGATGTGGTTAAGAAGGCATTTTTTTTGTAGGCAATTTTTCGTAAACATTCCCGTCATAAAACTTAGCAAACCGGTTTCTTCTCGTTAACCTCTTTGTCTTTACTTCTCTTTCTGCTCCTCCTCCTCCTCTGGTCTGTAAACTGAAGAGCAAATAGTTTCTCAGCTTTGTGGGAGCGAGAACATTGGCGCCTCATATTTCCCTTCTTTGTCTGATTTGTAAAGGGCAGCTGAACTGTTTTTTTTTACAATAATGCAATATTAAATGATTCCTATCTATCCAGCCTCTAGGTAAATCATGAAAAGCTTTTTTTTAGCGCTATTTTTTTAAATGGCGCCGTAATCACCAAATAAAGCTCATGCCTTTGCTCCCAACACTGGTGAAGTGCGGTAAAACTCGGCGATGACGTCATGAACGGTTAGATTTGAAATTTTTCTGCCTTCACCCACAACCTGCTGCGCGTCACCGGATGCTGTCAAACAACGCTCCAGCTGCTTTGACTTCGCTGGTCCTTGAAAGCAGGATTTTCTGCCTCGGACATGTACCGTCACCGTAGACGACGTCATGGTGCGCCTACAGTACTTGGCTGGGCGCTGCGAAGAAGCCTGCCAGCAGTAGCGTCTATAATAGGTGATTAGGTCACCATTGGAAAGGCTGGCCCAAATGGCTTCGCACGCAGTGCTTGCAAGTTTCACATATTCCACCCCTTTTGAGCACATCGTATTCTAAAGCAGCATCCAGTTCCATCGTATTCAGTTTCCTTTTCAGAAGCCATTAAGGAAAGCAAGAGGAGTGCTCCGTCGCAGTAAGTGAGGTTTGACGAATGAGAATCGATATTGTCGATGTCTCTGTTCACTATGCATTAGAACCCGAACAACAAGTGTAACAGCAATTGAACACGTGCACCTGTTCGATGTTAGGAGCTCTACTTTGCCCCACGTGGCCTGGATCATGTCGCACAGGGTGAATGGCTTGCAGCTCTGAAAGGTGTAGTTTTGGGCAAATTAGTGATCGATGAGGACACGCAGCGCAAAAATAAACACGCGGGTGGCGCTATGACAAGGACGGAGCACTTAATTTCAGATATGATCACCTTCCCGTCGCTTCTTTGAATCGTTTTTGGCCGTCGCTTTTTTGCTCCAGTGCTGCGGGCTTTTCTCATGGGTGGATGCGCCTGGAGGGTGAAGTGAGTGGGTGACTTATGGGCAGCACAATCTGGAGGGTGGGGGTGGGTGATGGCGTTGGGCGAGCTTCTGGAGGGAAGCGATGGGCTGATTGGTGGCAAGTAGCGACATTTTATGGTTTTTGGGGGTTTAACGTCTCAAAGCGACACAGACTATGAGGGACGCTGTATTGAAGGGCTCCGGCAATTTCGACCACATGGGCTTCTTTAACGTGCATTCATATCGCACAGTACAGGGGGTTGTGCCCGTGTACTGTGCGACACGAATTTCGCCTCCATTGAAATTCGACCACTGCGGTCAGGATCGAACTCGCGTCTTAAGGAGTCAGCAGCCGAGCTCCGTAATCACCGAGCCACTGCGGGCGTTGGCGGAATTTTGCAGGTAAAGGAGGTTGTAAGGTAAAGTTGGATGGGTAGTTCATGGAGGCCGTCCGGAGGATGGGGGTGTTTCTTTGATGGCGAGGAAAGCGGAGGAATCACAAAACTGACCCCACGATTTTGCCATATTGAGGGTCAAAATTCTAGCGCTTTAAACGGGAGGTCGTGGCTGGAAATATACGAACAAAGCAACCCGTGTGCTCTCATTGACAAGAGTATTTAATTCAGTTCAATCTATGTTTCATTTAGCCTGCTGAATAATGAACTCCCCTATCCTAAATTAGTAAGTACGGCTTTCATAACAGAATTCTAGCTCCATGTGGTAGATTGACATTCAATTTGGCATCAGATGTCAGCGAAAGTAATGAGTTCCGGACAGTCAACGACACTGAGCAATAAATCCAAATGTAAAGAAATAAATTTCTTGTAACTTATGTTAGACATAATAGAGAGCTGTACAGAGATAAAGACGTCGACCCGAGAAGCGTCGTAGGCCAAACTATAGTTGATTCTGCACTTAGCAAGACAGGTAGAATGTCTGGGCTTGTGACCTGCCGGCTCGGAGCAGCCTCTCTTGCTCTTGCCCTCCTCATCCAGACCGCGTCTGCTCTTGGAGAACACAAGCTTCACCGGGAACCTGTCAATGCATTCAAGGTGAGAGGCTATCAGCGGTCTTTGTGTAAAAGTTCCATTCAGTAGAGACGAGGTCCAGGTAAAACTTCTTAGTTCAACACAAAGAGGCCGCATTCCAGACTTCTTGCCTTGTCCCTGGCGGAGGAAATGTTAGCGATATCGTCGTCGTGGTGATCGCCGGCCTAGCTGCATTCACTGTAGAATATTGGAATCTTCGTGTATCTCAGACTAGCCTTATCCTGCACTATCTGCGGTCATACTATTCCGGCCAGTTGTATTATCTCAGCCGTAATCTCCTTAGATGCATTCACAATGAAGAACAACGGAATCATCGTCTATCTCAATCAGCCTTGTCCTGTGCTATCGGCGGCCATACTATTTCAGGCAGTTTCCATATCTCTTCCCCTTTTGCGAAGACTCTGGAGACGCCCACAATCTCAGAAATCTCGGAAAATACGTTATCCTAAGACCATTGCTTATCTGTTGCACGCATTACATTTTACTCCCAGGTTCATTTTCGCTCCCGGAACTCAGGTAGTGTGCAATTAACTAGTATTCGTTTCCTAACAAAGGCTGGTAAGGGCTATGTTATTAAAGTTATCGGTTTCACTTCCTTTTTCTTAGGCCACCCCTGTCTTCTTTGCAAATTCAATGCCTTTTGCTAGGATTTTTGGGCACAAGCTTTACGTTTGCTTAGTGTTCGTCTTTTTTTGGGATCAAATGCTTGATAAGATGGCCTTTTGGCTCCATTTTGGTCAGCCAAATAAACAAGTTAGTCATGGAATTCTTTGGCCAAGGTACCGTTAGCCAATCACAATTAAATCTCTATCCTTTATTTTCTTAAAAGTACGAAGTATATGAAAACTTGGAGATATTCCAAGCCTTTCGCGTTTTTCTTAAATGAACGGTATGCAACACTGTACTCAGCCCATGATAGCGTTAGTCGCTCATGAGCCGTAATACACAATACGACTAATTACTTGACTGTTGTCTCCCTCTCCTCTCCAAGAATTTGTTCGACCTCTTCCCGGAGGCTGTGGCGGTGTACACATCAAGCCACGATCCGAGCCTGGAGTGCGTGACAGCCAACCGTACGCTGTACCAACCAAACAAGCGAGTCGTCTACACCTGGAACCTGAATGGAGCGCCAGAAAAGTAGGACCTGGAGTGGACAGCTGAAGATGTCAAAACAGACATTAAGGCTTTTCTGAGGGTCACAAAAGTAGGACTTGAAATGGACGCCTGAACATATCAAACGAGCCAGTTAGGTTTTTTCGATTCTACGCTAAAATCAGAGCAGTTTATCTGAAGATTTTAGAGAATTTGGACCAAGCTGGAGTGTTATTTGCACAGGGCGGTTATATATTCTATTATTAGATTGCATTATACATTGTAATCAAGCTGAAGTTTATTTTCGCCTTGGCAGATCAGTGCACGTTAAAGAACCCCAGTTGGTCTAAATTCCCGGAGTGCTTCACTACGGCGTCCCTCATAGCCTTTGTCGCTTTTGGGACGTGAAACTCTCATGAACCAAGCCTAAACAAAGCCTTTGCATATAGGAGGCTGCTGAAAAATGAGTGCTTTCAGGTATTCACAGGGAAGAGGTCCTCTCGTAGCTTCGTTTTCCGCGATCTCCTCCTTCATAACATTTATCGTACGAAACAAAGAAGTCACTTCATAAATTATTACGAACTACTTGAGCGCTACTATATGGCCACAAAGAAACAAAATGGACCTTAATCGAATCTTTAATGATTAAAAATACAAACCGGAATAATTTCTCGCCATCAGGGAGGAGTCAAGCAAGCTGTGTAGCCTTGCTTTGTTTCCGTAAGGACGTCGCAATCAAGTTAATGCATTGAGAGCGATTTATATATGCTAAGAAGTTGCAATGCTGAGTGATAGTTGCGTTTCGTTTATTCACAATATACGCGGTCGCATCACATAGAAGTATGAAGGGCAGCGCATTTAAAAAATGCTTGCACGTGAGGTTTGCCGCCATTGGCCTGCACATGGGCTCAGGGACGTGTAGTGCATAACTCCAGATAATTTTCTGCCACCAGGGGTTCTTTAAAATGCACTGGAATCCACTAGCACAAGGGTGATTCTGTGGTTTGCGTTAATATAAACGAGGCTATGGCGGCAGGAATTAGAGCCCGCGACACTGGGTCAACGCCCGAACGCCGTTGTCTCTAAGCCACCAAAAACATAAAAAATGCACGAAATTGTGGTTTTGCTTGCAAAGTTTGTTTTCTATGCCAGCTTGGTATATGGGCGAGAAAGACGGGGAAAGAGTTGAAGTGCCAACTATTCAAACATCACTGCAGGCGTTAGCCTGACAGTTGCAAACTGCGGAAAAGCCATATTTGTAAACTCTATTACGTGAGTTAGATGCCTTGGTATACGTTTCCATACTTATGCCACCGCGGTGGCTGAGTGGTTATGGCACTCGGCTGCTGGCCCGAAAGACGCGGTTTCGATCCCGGCCGCGGCGGTCAAATTTCGATGGAGGCGAAATTCTACAGGCCCGTGTACTGTGCGATGTCAGTGCACGTTAAAGAACCCCAGGTGGTCGAAATTTCCGGAGCCCTTCCCTACGGCGTCTCTCATAGCCTGAGTTGCTTTGGGACGTTAAACCCCCATAAACCATAAGCCAAACCGTTTAAATACTTATAAAACTACAACTGATGACATGTAAAGAGGACCAACAATTCTGGCAAGCTTTCGGCCTTGACACATGCATACCTATCATATTAGTAAACTCTTGCGGTTTGAACTTTAAACACAAGAAAATTTTCGAGGAGTCGGCAAGGTTTAGAAAATCTTTCCTGCTTTAGGCGATGGTTGAGCGAAGTGACAAAGCCCATTACCGAGGCAGCGAGGCTACGTCATATCAGCTGCTCCTTTGCGTTGCTTTGCAGGGCACAGCATGTTCTCGAATATCTCCCGGGACCAAGCCAAGACACGGTAATCGGCATCGCAAACCACGGTAAATGTCACGCGTATTTTCTTTATTCCTTCGAAGGCCTCTGCACACAAAACAATCAACACAAGAGCAACTATAAGTGCGTGATGCAGGCCCTTTGAATGCCACAGATTGCGTCTTGCAAACATTAAGATGTCTTGGAAGGGTGCTGAAGAACCAGGCGTTTTACAGTATTCAGAAATAATTAAATAGTTTATGTCCTACTTCGCAATACGCTGAACTCCAGGAAAGCAATCGTAAGCGCTATATGTGTTTCTAGACAGTAACTTTCTGTCATCCACCCACCCACCCACGGAAAGTTGCGCGTGCTTCTGGCTGTTGCATACAAGCCTCTCTCTTTAATAAACACTAATGCGGACTATCCAGGCTATCGTCCAATTAAGGTAATTCTCATTCGCAAGCAGCTTTTACTTTTATTTACCAGTTACCTTACAAACTACAGCTAAACTGCTTAGGTTAGGAAAGGGTGTGAGTCGCTTGGGACTCGTGTCGCGGTCGAAACAAACCTCCGCAGCTGTTCACATTGCTTCGTTTAGAGCAACGGCAGCTGTTTTGGGAAAAGCGCTTACGCTTTTAGCACCGCGGCTGAAATAAGAGAAGTCGGTCCGCTTCATTTCAGCCAGCGAAATAGAATTAAAAAAAGCCTCTGCAGCCAATCAACTGAAAAGAACACAAGCAGGGTTGTTACACATGTATAAGTTTTATTTGTGAGGCTACTTTGTATCATTGTAAGGTACTGTTATGAAAATATTGATGGTAATGGATTATTCTTCCGACGAGTAGCAAAATATTTGTCTTAAATCTGCTCCATCGCTCGCATGGAGTAGTTAACACTGCCGTGGAAAACCAGTGGGAAAGTTTACTGACGATAGCGAAAATGTTAAGAGGAAAAACAAAATGCAAGCGTGCCGAGGGGAGACATTCGGATGTACTGATTGCTGTACTAAAATTTAAGAGATATAAATAAATTGCATTCATAAAACATTTCCTCTTGAAAAATTCGGTTGCCCAAAATTTCTGGGTACGAAAACTTCCGGTTTGAGAGTCTCTTCAGGCACTCTACAGGGTTTTTGTTTGAATCTGGCAAAACAAATCGTTAGCAGGTTTTTGTTTAGTGCTGAGTGGTGGTATATAACACAGTTATTGCGAAGTTGTTACACTATCTTCGTCGGTCTTAGGCGAACAGCAGTGCTTAAGTTCTACTCTTGCAAAATGAAGGAATTATAAAGGACTCATACTCCATGCGATACCCTCTGAGTTTATCACTATCTAGACCGACATGGTTTTAATGCTTAGAGCATTATATGTAAAAAGGAAATATAGAGAAAAATGACACCTGCGTGACGTAATTTGTTCTTCGTGCATTTCTTTCAGACACAGATAATCCGCTTCATGTGAAATTCGAGTACTCAAACAAGAAGAACTGCGTTGTCGCCAATTTCCCGTACAAGGGCGAAGGTAAGAACGTTGTGTCGCTGTTCGTGACACCGAACGTATCAAATTCAAAGCTTATCGTATCAAATTCAAAACTTATCTATTTTCCCGCCCCGCCGCGGTGGCTCAGTGGTTAGGGCGCTCGACTACTGATCCGGAGTTCCCGGGTTCGAACCCGACCGCGGCGGCTGCGTTTTTATGGAGGCAAAACGCAAGGCGCCCGTGTGCTGTGCGATGTCAGTGCACGTTAAAGATCCCCAGGTGGTCGAAATTATTCCGGAGCCCTCCACTACGGCACCTCCTTCTTCCTTTCTTCTTTCACTCCCTTCCTTATCCTTCCCTTACGGCGCGGTTCAGGTGTCCAACGATATATGAGACAGATACTGCGCCATTTCCTTTCCCCCAAAACCAATTATTATTATTATTATTATCATTTCCTTCGAAACGACTGTTCTGGCTGTTAAGTTCGCTGTTCATCAAAATATTTTGTGCACTTACCATGAAGGCTTTGAAGCATAACGAAGTATTAGTCACTTCGCACACATTTGCGATTGATGAATATTTTTTCCTGTAGAAGAAAATACGACAAAATTTGATCCATATATTGCCAGTGCTTACAGCCGACCTGAACAGTCTTCATGCAGGCAGTCTGTAACCTTCAAGCCTGGTTACCTTATTAGTTCAGAGACAAGGTATAGGAAATTATTTTTCTGCCCTCACAAGTAAAAGCCCGATATTTAAGACCTGCAGCTATGAAAAAGTTATTTTGCTTGAGAAAGGAGTGGTTGAGCTTTTGCTTCATAAGTTGAAGCGTTTACACTTAAGCGTAAAAAAGAATTGACGGTGGTTTAGCTCTGGTTAAACCTGGACTGATGCAAAAGCTACAGCTGGCCGAGTGTAACTTGCTGAGTTGAATTGCGAAGTCAGTCTTTCGCCGCTCCGTTTCTCTGGGCGTTCCTCCTTCATCTTCATCCCATTTTACACGGCGCATGCGCACAGCTGTTGCAGCTCGGTTCGCCGGCGCGCCGCGCCGTCGGCAGTAGCAGCTGCTCCGCACCACGTGACCAACCACGTGGCTGGTCACGTGACCAAGCACGTGACCGTGGCGGCGCCGCCAGGGTAAGGTGCCACCGCCACGCTGAAGGGTCGAAATGCTACCCTAATGTAGCTATCGCTACAAAAATCAATAATTATCCTTCAACATTTTCACGATTTACACGTAGCATAAAGCATTTGTTTTAAGGACTTCTCGAGAGTGGACTCATTTCTAATAGAAAGGTATTTGGACAGGAGGCCTTCGTGACTCCTTTACCACACCGGCTCATTGTGTTCTCTTTCTATAAAGGCGAAATTCTAGAGGCCCGTGTACTGTGCGATGTCAGTGCACGTTAAAGAACCCCAGGTGGTCGAAATTTCCGGAGCCCTTCACTACGGCGTCCCTCATAGCCTGAGTCGCTTTGGGACGTTAAACACCACTAAACCAAATCACTAAACCAAATCATTGCGTTCTCGAAGGCGCCAACATTGCACGCGAAGTTGTAGCAGGACACGCGCCTTTCTAGTTTGGTTCCAAGGCAGCCGGCCTAACAGAATAAATGTTGCGAGCTTTGCGCTGCGCTTAAGGCAAGAAAAACGTCCCTTTCCCGGACGCTCTGTCTACGCGGTGATCAGGCACTGGTGGAAAAGCCTTCAAATCGAACTGCGCACCAGCTATCGTTAGCCGCCCCAAACATATTTACAGCATAATCTCGCTCCCACCGTTCGACGCTTCGTGGCGCTAGCGTCACTAGAGGCCACAACGTCCGCCATTCGTGTAATATCTGCCGGGGGCTGTTCACTGGCGCTGAGCTGATAGCATCTCCTATTACTGTGGTCCGGAAGGTTAAAAGCGTTCATTGCGGCTTTGTGAGTACAAGTCGCTGCTATTAAAGTATGAGCTACGTGGATGTCGGCTACTGTAAAACTATTGAATTCACTGAAAAATATCGTTTATTAAACGCTAGTTTAAAGTGTATAGTAAATCACAAACAACACGTGCCTGCCAAGTTAAAGGCCATAGTCAGCAAATAAATTGCGAGAGACATGACAAGAATGAAAGTTTTTATATATTACGTGTTTCTGCTATAGCTGTTAGATGCAAAAAAAAATTAATTATCTAATTGAGCTAGAGCGGTCGGGTGACTGAGCAATGATATAAACCACAAAAGAATCTCAAAATTTCAGTTGTAGGCTTGTCCGCGGAGGGACGACTCTTCACTACGACAGCTCAGTAGAGGTCGTGAGAGAAAACATTACTGACAGCAGATAAGGGCTCGTGAGCTGTTTACACTGCGCTTGATTTGATGCCTATATCGCTCTGTGACGTATTATGCGAGCAGAAAGCGCCTTATTGACAACCATTGTCGAGGCCTTGAAAGGAGCCCTTCGACCACCTTTTGCGGTTTGAACGCCAGGCCTTCTCTGATGACTACTTTTATTTATTTCTTTATTCATTCAATTTATTTACTTATGTACTTCTTGTTTAAGGCCTTAGATATTTAAAAACCATGTTGGAAAATGTATTTTGCTATAAAATGTGTGGTATATGCGATGAGCTCAGAAGGTCTGCATTACTGGTCAAGGATGCGGTTAGATTTCATTTTCTTTTTGTTCTCGGCCGTGACCGCTGTGGTGTCACACGTCTCAGGATCATCATAAGCATCATCATAAACATCATCATCACCAGTAGTAGTAGCATGGCTACGCCCACTGCAAGATGAAGGCCTCTCCCATATTTCTCCAATGAACCCTGTACTCTTAGCACCCTCCGCTGTGTCACAGGTCTGACCGCCGCCCAGGTCAGTTTTCCGCAACCGCTGGGGACTGAGGGTCGAGGGTTAATTGTATCGATATAGGAGGTCACGCTTAATTGTATCGATATAGGAGGTCACACATCTTCGGAGTAACTAATCGCAAAAGCGTTCTTGGGAATTAATTGTTTGTCTAAAATACCTCTACCTGTGTTATTAAATTGCAATGATTTACAATATTTTCTTTCATTGTCTGCAGTATGCATGTTATGGGTCCGAATTGACGCTGTACCAGACGTGCCACAAGAGTGCATCGATCAATATGAAGACATATGCAGCGATGAAGTTCCCACCTATCGCGAAGACCAATGCAAGAAATTTTTGGACGCCAATTAAATTAATCAATGAAATAAAAGAATCGCATGCAGGTACAATGTATGCTTGGCCTATGTGTGCGGCTTGTTTTTATAGCCTCGCTGAAAAAAAAAATGTGGCTCCAATCAACGCTGTGAAGGTGGTTGGACAATGCAGCTGTACGTGCTGTTTGTATTCAATTTTTAGCTGGGCGTTTTCTGCTTACGACAACGAAAGAAAACGCAACCGTAATCTTTACTGGCAAACACACGCTGGAAGAAGGAACGTGCTTCGTATTGTTTACTATTGCCTTCGGGCCTTTTCATTTATCTTCTGGTTGAATTAGGCCTTTTATACGCTAGTGGTGCAGGCAGGGGCTTATTATTTTTCATTCTTTTTAGGTTGCACCAACCTAACGAATGTTTGCAGGCGCCGTTATCATACATTATGTGGTTTGCACTTCACACGAGGGCTTCGAGCGACGTCAACCTTTAGAAGCAGCTGCAAACCTTATGTTTACCGGAACGCGTAGTTGTAATTGCCGGCACCGCACGTCAGAAATATTAGTTTTAAAACCAATTTTACCCGCCGCGGTGGCTCAGTGGTTAGAGCGCTCGGCTACTGATCCGGAGTTCCCGGTTTCGAACCCGACTGCGGCGGCCGCGTTTCGATGGAGGCGAAACGCTAAGGCGCCCGTGCGGTTTGAGATGTCAGTGCACGTTAAAGATCCCCAGGTAGTCGAAATTATCCCGGAACCCTCCACTACGGTACCTCCTTCTTCCTTTCTTCTTTCACTCCCTCCTTTATCCCTTCCCTTACGGCGCAATTTAGGTGTCTGCCGATATGCGAGACAGATAGCGCACCATTTCCATTCCAAAAAAAAAAAAACAATGTTCCAAAACCAATTTTAATTTCATTTTCCTTGCCTTAGGGTGCGGTTCGGGAGTCTACCAAGATATGTGCGACAGGCGTCATTTCCTTTCCTTGCATTGTCCAAAGGGCAAAGTGTCGCGCCTAACGGACGATGGCGTTCCGTGGACTTCTTGGCAACACTGCAGCACGCTATCGCGTCAAGCTCAAAGATGAAGCTGAAGCGTTGTTATATTTATTTTTTATTTTTACTGATTTTTCTTTTCATTTTTCAATTTTGACTGCTTTATGATCAGTGTGATGCATGACTTTTAGGCGGTACTTCTCTCTTCTTATTTTTTATTTTTCATGCATTTTTATGTTTATTTTTGTACATTTCTTTTTTAAAAGTCTTTTTATATTACGACTCCTTTATGATCGGTATGGCATACGATTTATATGCTTTTGGGTACTGTTGCACACCTGGGGTTTTTTGCTGACGCCGACATGAAAATTTCCTTGGATGGTAGAGGTATACAGCTTCGCTGTAATATTTGTTCAACATTATGAAGAAGCTAAAGCCTTGTCGATTCATTCAATGTTGTCTTGGACCTTTGACTGTAATTACTCCCGTCCAACTTTCAAGAATTATAATCTTTCCAGGAATGAAAACCTTTTCGCAGTGTTACTCTGTTAGAACGGCACTTGCGGTAACAGTTGCTTAGATCTTGACTGTAGTCACTCGTGGACATCTTATTCAGCTTCAAAGCTATTTATTAGGGCCGCAGACATATAGCAGCATACGAGTAAGTTAGCGAAAGCAAAGAATCGAGGAAGGTTCCTACCTAGCAGGCGCAGTACTGGATCATGGATACCTAAGTACCCCAACCCACAGTAGTCCCTGGTTTTAACACGTGACAGTAGCTTTTTATAAGTCAGCCGTCATCACCGCAGTTCGACCATTGCGTACAGCCTTTGCAGAGAGTCAACAACGTTATAATCCAGACGAATTTTGGGCTAGAACTAGAACTTCAAAGCAGTACGTATCCAAGTCGGACTGCAAAAAATTGTAAAGAATGTTTATTATGGTATTAAAACATAGCACACATTACCGGAATCTTGAAGTCCTAAAGAGCTGGCTTAGAAATGATACATGTTTCATAGAGTCTTCCAGACAGCTTAATGCGGTATGTTCTGGGACTTCACATTTTGCTAACAACAAGATTCCTATGCACAAATTAGAGCCACGCATTGGTACATTCCCTTCGCTGGGAGCACATGGTTATATTTTTAATTTTTGATGCTGTACATAGCTACCTGAAATGATGCAAACTAAATAAAATACAAGTGCTCTACGTCGCTATAAACTGAATAATCGTAGCACACACTTACCTCTGCTTATAGGTTTGTGATCAAAACGAAGGGGAAAAACTTGCAAACAAATTCACCCTATTTGCATCTTTATATGTCGCATATGCACCAACGGTGGATGCTTGCTGCTGCGGTCGCGACAGCAAGCACCTCGCATGGTGAAGAACATTTTGAATGGATGAAGGACATCTTAAAAGAAGGAACATCTTGATGATGGTGTTAAATTCTAATGGCGCAAGGGCATCTTTAAACAAACACAACACAAGTTGTTTTTTCCTGCATAAGGTGCGGTACAAGACTCATTTTTCACATAGTTTACACCAAAAAAGGCGAGCAAGACACCACGGGAAAGCTTGTACGATTTGAAAACCGATTGGTACCCGGATGCACTGAGGGTGAGTAAAACTTTTAAAGCCGGAAACAGAATAAAATATTAATAAACCAACAGACCTCTCGGGGGCAAGGAGGCACGAATTTTTGACACCGCAGAACTTTTAAGAAGGAATTTATTGAGGATTTTTGCAGTTCACTCAAAATGACACGAATACAGGAATTATGTCGATAGGATGAATAGGTAATTAATTAGAGCCAAAAATGTGAAGGGAACGTATCCGAGTATGTCTGATCTTTTGGACTTAATTCCCGGATCTTCTTCGGCCGCGGCGTAAGATCGATGGTTTGGGATCATCCATGTCCTTCAAACACACAGTGGTAGTGAACGTAGCGGCGAAACGAGCGCATCGAGCTATAGCCTGCATAGCTACAGACTATAGCCTGCATAGCTATAGAATGTAGCCTGCAGCTATAGCTGGCATGGTCGGTGCCCGCCAGGCTGATATACTGCGGAAGGGCCAAGTCATTCAGTTTTCATATTTGATACCACGTCACTCAGTCAGTTTCAGTTGCCAATCAGTCCGTTTGTCAACGGACTGAGTGGAGATCGGAGTATTTCACGCACACGCTTTCAATGGACATTGAACTTGATGGATCTCGAGTTAATGGTGGATCACGAACGACAACTCGAGCCTCAAGGGCCTTGACAACAGGTCCACATTCAACGTAGATTTAGAAAACAAAATATAAAATCTCTAAAAAGCAAAAAATCAGTGTTTCAGTTACATAATTTTAAACTGCATTAAATTGTTTTCCAACTAATTTTTATTCGGCAGTCCAAAAGCCAGCACCGTAGTCTGCGAGATATGTCAAAACCGATGCCGCTTTAGTACTGCTATTTGTCCTTGCATTTCGCATATTTACGCCTTCTGGCACGCTTTGCGACTACAGAAGATGACACATGCGCCCCCCGCGCTGGAGGGATAGCATCTGAGAACACAGCAACCAAAGACTGGACGGTCACTGGTCTGTGGCACCTTCGAACGGGACAAATGAGTGCTTATGAAACGAATTACCCATTGTTGCCCATCGTCACTCCGCTATCGATATGTGTAGATTATAAACAACTATGATGTATATGAATAGTTTAAAGAGGTCTTATCGCAATATGCGACTTGTGGTTCGATGCTTCATTTCGTGTCTTAACGCGATCGCGTTAAATTCCCCATGTCACAGAAAATCCGGTGTCGTCCTCGGCGTCAGCATCCTTGGCCGTGAGCGAAAAATATACAAAAATTCCCAGAGCAGAAAACTAGGTGGCAGGTGGGCCACCTAGGTCACGTGTCCTTGTGACTTCATCACAACCTGCCCGTAGAATTGTGAACAAACTGTCCACCGTGGCAGGGGGCCATTAAATTAATGACTGTCCGCGAGAGGTTGATCGATAAAAGCGACATGCATCTCACAAGCCCCACCGGTTGCAGCGCTTGCCATCGCGGGGAAGTGGCGCATTGATTAACCCTTTCCGAACTAAGCACAATTTAGCTATCACCCTGGTTAACGTCGTTCCCGTAACAACCTGCCCGTCAATAGTCAGCGCCCGTCCTGTCTTGAGTGTTACCTTTTGTCCGCGTGCATTTGGGCTGTGGTTTACATGAAATAGCTGGTATATGCGTTCCCTTACGATTGTATGCTAATGAGTAGGTACGTCATTAAAAGGAAAAAGAAACAAAAATAAAACAAATACGAAAACAAAAACAAAAACAATGCTCCCGCATTCTAAGCACTCAAGTAATCTTAATTGCCCTCAGTAGTTTTTTCTCAGCTAGTTTACAAACTGTGTATAAACTGTAAGAGGAAGATGGACCTTGATTCGATTTGAACTGGTCATGTGTTTCGAATGAAATGTTGTACTTATGATGCGTTACTTAGGGCAACGGCACCTGTTTCGTGAAAAGCTTTTTCATTTTAGCACAGTGCCTAAAATGAGAGGTGTCCACATTCCATTTAATGCCGGAGAAAGAAGCTAAAAGCACCCTCCATAGAAAATGTACCGTCAAGAAACATTCTTATCAAGGAAGACAACAGTCGCCGTAAACGAGAAAAAACATTATGGAATGTATCTGATATTTTATTTGCGCTATTGGTGAGTGAAAAATTATGTGTGTAACCATTTTTTCCCGAAGGAGATTTGCTAAGATAGTAGAAGAAAAGCAACCGCATGCCGCTGGCGGGATCCGAACCCACGACCTCCGCATGTCTCTCGTTCTGTGACTTTTGCCTTTCTTCATGTGTGTTCGGTCACGAGCCTCTAGATTCTCTATCCTTGTCCACAAGAAGCTTTGTTCGATTAGGAGTTGTTTTAAGTCATCTAAAAGGTTTTTATTAGTATCTCCCAAAGAATCGTTGACATCATTTTTTTGTTGCATTGAATCTTAGTACGTCAGAGAGTTGCGGCGAAGTTGTCGCTGCAGCTGGCGTTAGACTACCGTCAGAAACCAGTACATGAGCTCTGCTCTTGTAAATGAAGAAATTAAGATTTATTTTGACCTCTTTTTAGATTAGACACCTTGCTTTCATTTAAACCAACATAGCGTCCGGTTTCGAGTTTCGCGGTTAGGAATGAAATAAATATGCAGTAAAAACAATCCCTCTCAGGTGTATTTGTTTCGTGCATCTGTTTCAGACACAAAGCATCCACTTCATGTGAAATATGATTACACCAACAACAAGAACTGCGTTGTTGCCAATTTTCCGTACAAGGGGGAAGGTAAGGATACTGCGTCACTTCGAAGCTCATATATTTTCTTTCGTAGTTAATATTTTTGAGTAATTATCACTATTCATGCAATGCGGGCTATGCACTTCTCCTGAATGTTTCTATTGTACGCGGCGAGACAACCATAAAAGAAACAAAAAAAAACTACATTTGTCAGTTTGATCTAGGCGAACAACCTTTTCCAGGCAAGGAAACATGGCAAAATTGGCGAACCCTGTTACTGCCAGCAGATATAGCTTACCGTAAATAATTACGAGCAGGACTTCTCTCCCTTTGAAGCCTAATTACATTGCTACTTCCGCAGCAAAATTTTTCAATGCTTGTTTTCTCCCAACACACTTTGAAGCTGTTCTAATGTTTGTGGTATTGATTCCAAACACGACTGTTTAGAGCAGCTATGAAAAAGTTATAGTATCTATAAAATAAGGTATTTGCGCTTTTTTACACAGGTTGTAGCATGTGCCCTGCTGAGTAAAGAAAACATCATTCATATTGATGCCCGCAATGTACAGATGGCATGAGCGATTAATTTTATGTACTCTTTGAAAATATGTTCTCTCTTGAAAGAAAAAAAATTATGTGTGCGGAAGGCCTTTGTCACTCCTAAATAGTGTCATCTTCTCGTTTATAAAGGTTGGAGTGTTTTTAGTACTACGCAATTGCCAAACTAAAGATTTACTAATTGCCTCCAATGAGTTTAGGAGAATTAGTCAACATTTCAGCTCCACACACTGTGATTTGAAATAAGCGACTCGTTATGAGAGCCGTACAAAATGCTGATAAATGTATGAGTAATTCAAGGAAATAGGTTTCCTTGCGGTGGCCCTGCCACGGTGGCTCTTGAGTTGGCGCTTAATTATTTCGTAGCATTTCCTATTACAATGATCGGGAGGGTTAAAAGCCTTCATTGCGACTTCACAGTGTGAGAAATAGTTGATAACATTAAAATGACTTAATTGAAGTCACCTGCTGTAATGTTACTCATGGGGTTCAAGGCTACTGCTTATAGTTCGGAACTCTGAAAGAGATAGTTGATTACAAACACAGGTAGCAGCCAGGGTAAATACTTTAGCCGAAAACAAATTTTAAAAAGGCCTAAGGAGTGCACTTGAAGAAGTAACATTTTTAAAATTACATATTGCTGATACCAATCCGAAA
The DNA here is from genome assembly GCA_030143305.2 of Amblyomma americanum. Classification (NCBI taxonomy): domain Eukaryota; kingdom Metazoa; phylum Arthropoda; class Arachnida; order Ixodida; family Ixodidae; genus Amblyomma; species Amblyomma americanum. The sequence goes on along the minus strand of JARKHS020013878.1, from coordinate 53,957 downwards.
TGCCTAAGCAATTTTACTGCCATGAACCTAGACTCATAGAGCGATTGAGGGCAATATGAGGCATAATATGATCTCAACATTCCAGAAGTAGACTTGTCGTCTGAGGAACAATTCTTTATTAAGAGCTGGATAGAGGCAGCAACACACACCAGCACGGAGAGCAGATGAGGGCTTTTGGGTAGTGTACAGAGTGCTTGAATTGATGCCTACGGCGCTATCAGACTTAATATGTCAGGCAAAATGCCTCATTGCCAACCATTGCCGCTGCCTTAAAAGGTTGCCTTACATTTTTTGAAGGTTTGAGCGCCGCGCCTTCTTTGATGATGACTTTCGTTCTAATGCAAGTCCTTAACTATTTAACAACAAAACTGAAATGTATTCTGCCCTTGAATGTAAGTTGCAATGAGGTAAACTAGTCTGCATTACTGGTCAAGAATTCGGTAAGATTTTGTTTCCGTTGTTGCGGCCGTGACCATTGTGGTATCACACGTCCACGCAGTCATGAAAAGCAAAAGCGCTCTTCAGGTAACATTATTTTTTTTCCATAAAACCCTGTGCCATGTTAATTTCAAATGTTTTAATCGTGTCTTCTTTCGTTGTTTGCAGTATGCATCTTGTGGGTCAGAACTGAAGTAGTTGCAGATGTGCCACAGGAGTGCATCGACCAATATCAAGACATATGCAGCGATGAAGTTCCCGCCTATCGCGAAGATCAGTGCAAGAACGATTTGGACGTCAATTAGATGAATCAAATCAGTAAATAAAAGAATCGCCTGCAGGCATAGCACATGCTTGGTCTTTGGAACATTTTTTGTACACCCGCGGAAATATTTGCTAACCAGTGCTAATGAGCTGCAGCCCTGCTGATACATTTGGCATTGTCCAGGTTCTGGTGACCGTAAACAATAGTTAATTGTAGACGCTGCATTGTTTTGCAAAAAAAGAAGAGAAGGCAGGGAAGACGTTCAACATGGTTAGGAGCAAACTAACAATTGAAGGTGAATAAAACTTCAGTTGGTAGGGTAGGGCAGCCCCACCTATTCTGTCATGTCCATCATCACAGAGTGTGTGCACTTCAAACAGCCTAATTAGCCTGGAAGGGACCAAAGTTATCTTGGAATAAAACGTGCAAATTTCACGTTTTATTGGCAGATATTTTTGTTCACTTTGAGGGTAATTATTGTTCATTTTCTTTGCTTCCTGACATATATGAAAACAAAACCTTAAAACAAATGTTTTTGAAAAAGTTTTCTTCTAGCATGTCATAGTTTTCAGATTATAGGTGTTGAGATGCGCCGTATTTATTTGAACAGGCGCACTTAAACGAAGCCCCAGTTGCGTAGATGTTGCTCCCTAGTTATGCAGGCAAGATTTCTTAACTGACGAACTGTACACACTGGTTGTCGTCAACGTCTGTTTTGGTTTCAACAACGAAGTCAGACTCACTCTGAGACACAAACAAAAAAATTCGATGCTTTTATCATTGCCATTGGTCAAACTGCTGCAAGAAAAAGCTGGCTATCGATAAATGTCGCCGTGGCAGACATCATTCAAGCGTGTTGCCATTTTTGAATCACCTTTGCCGAGTTTAGTGGGCGCTAAACTCACAAAGACAATATTTCCACGACATCTCCAGTCCTATAGTTGAATACAAAAACTGAAACAGATTGATGAGCCTGACTTTTCCTTGGTAAGTGAAACCAAAGCCGCATCAGGCTCGAAGGTTGCAGCTTGTCATTGGCGATAATGCCACAACGTTCCAAGACAGCTCGGGAATGGAAGCTAAGGAATTAAATATGACTCAGTGGCTTCACCGAGACTTTCGGCATACACTTAAAAATGGAGAGATTCAATGATATACACAAAACAGTGCACTACACAGTCGTTGCACGTACGCACCTAAGCTTGAGGGAAAAAAATAGTAATCGCAGCCAGCGAACTAAGACCATACCGCGGCGGCTGCGTTTTTATGGAGGCAAAACTCTAAGGTGCCGTGTGCTGTGCGACCTCAGGGCACGTTAAAGATTCCCAGGTGGTCGAAATTATTCCTGAGTCCTCCACTACGGCACCTCTTTCTTCCTTTCTTCTTTCACTCCATACTTTATCCCCTTCCCATATGGCGCGGTTCAGGTGTCCAACGAAATATGAGACAGATACTGCGCCATTCCCTTTCCCCCAAAAAACCAATTAATATTATTATTAACAGTTGTCTATTTAATAATAAAAAACTGTGATATTAACGTAAAATAGACGCTCTATGTTGTTTGAAGCGCGCTCTTATCATATCTAATATCAGATCCACGCCACTACTAATGTAACATGCGGCAGGCAGACATCAAGCTTCAGGTCAGCCGTCAAGCAACGTAATGTGTTTTTCCGCAGTAAATCAAACATGCCAGCATATACGTAGGAGAATTGAAATCCCCCCTGTTGTGAAACAAATGACTCATAATGAAGTCCTCGTAGTATAAACGCTGGCGCAGTTTGCTCGCACTGAGGAACTGGAGTGAAATGGCTGTTCTGCTGACTTGTGCATTGGCGGTTGCCCATCTGTGTCTGGGGCTTGCACAGGCCGTGTCTGCCTTTGGAGAACACAAGCTTCACCGCGACGAAGTGAATGCTTTTAAGGTGAGACGTTCTAAGCTACTGTAATGCATGAGCTCAGTTTAGCACAGCTGCGGTGCTATAGGCCATGCCTGTAGTCCCTTTATAAAGGCAGAACTTCTCCTCGTCCAATAGCCTTGCTCTTGCCTGGGCCCAGGCGGCAAAAGATAATGAGGAGCGCCAGGTTATCCTCATCCCCCTTAGGCACTTTTTTGATTCCGCGCAACAAAGTAAATCTGAATATTCTAGTACAAAGTTTACCGGTGCAGCTAAAACCACGTATGTTTTGAACACAGAGTAGGAGTGCATTCACTGACTATGCCAATGAATGCAGTGAAGACAGAAATAACTTTTTGTAGCCGATGAAGGTACCTTCTTTGCAATAGAAGGTAGTCGCGTATTTAAAAAAAAGGGCATATACACGTGCGTAGGTAGCTGGGAGAAGAACGAAAGAAAGAGGTGCCGTAGTGGAGGGCTCCGGAATAATTTCGACCAACTGGGGATCTTTAACGTGAACTGACATCTCACAGCACACGGGCGCCTTTGCGTTTCGCCTCCATCGAAACGCGGCCTCCGTGGTCGGGTTCGAGCTCGGGTACTCCAGGATCAGTAGCCGAATGCGCTAACCACTGAGCATGTCGCTTTGCGTCATTTTGTCGGACCAGAGATTTCCGGCAATGCACACGTACTGCACACAGGGTAGGGCAGGTAGGCGCACATGTTTCCCATGTTATTGAGGGGTGTTTGGGAAAAGAAAATAGAAGCGACAAAGAAGAAGCAGAAAACTTAGTTAAAATTTTGAGGCTTCTTTGGAATAGGTGAGAAGGCATTTGTTCGAAATTTCCTCCCCGCGTATCAACGTCAGCAGAGTATACTAAGCACCCAGGTACCTAATGTGGGTGCATAGAATGTTAAATCGTCAGATATGTACTACTTCGTCCTACACACCGTTCACATGATAGAAAACGCGTGCAGTTCCCTGAACCTTCTCCACCTGCCCTTCTTTGTTAGACGATGTGAGAACCATCCAAATGAGACAAAAACAGGCACTTTCAAGTAATTGTTATATGCGTGGTCGTGTGGCCTACGTGGCTAACGCTCTAGACACGCAGGGTTCGTAGTCAGCTATCTAGCGTGATATTCAATACGGTGCGATCTGCCACAAGAAAACGCCACAGTTTCGGTCGTTTTGCGACTGGAATAGCATTCGCTTTATATCTGGGCCATCCTTCTACTGGGTTCCAACAAGATGGTCGCAGTCTCGTGATCGCTTTTTTCTGAACCAATGAACGAAAGCGCTTGAGGACCATGCATCATGCTTATGTGGATAGAGAGTCGTCGAGATAGGGTGTGGCACTGTCGGAGTTTCCTTCTTTCCGGGCTGCTGCCACATTATGGCGACTGCTGAGTGTCTGGCTTCGAGCACTTTAATGCATTTTTTTATTTGGAGTGCGTGGAAACGCACATACTATGTTTTAAAAAGTAAATGAAATTTTCCGCCTATAACAGCTTTTTCAGCTAAGTACGAGCATCTCAACATGAATCACATACGTTTCGCTCTACGGATAGCAGTGTACGTTCAATAGGCAAAGTAGGCATAGTAGCGGACGTAAATGAAAGAGGCAAATAATAATCGCATTTGGACATCGACACTAGTGGCGAAATTTTCTCTTTCGTTACAGCCTCAACACGTGAAATAGCCGGTATGGTTGTGGTGGGCTATTCCACAAGCACGCTATGAAGAAAAAAAAAGAGACGACAGAAATGTTTACGGGGCAAAACAAGTGCACGAACGAGTAAAGCATTCATATTTGAACAGCGCAATAAAACAACGGGATACAACGAAGAATAGACACCAAACCGCCAGTAAAGCATTGGGTTAAGTACATGGGAATCAGGCTTCGTTTTGAAATCGGTTGATTAAAGGTCAATCCGCTCAAGGAATTCTTTGCAGGTATAATCATTATATGGCAACAAATAACGCCACTGTAAACCATCAATACGTGAACTTCCCTCGTATGTAAAATGTTTCATAATATCACAACGATAACCTTTAAATAGTGGTCAGCATATTATCAGCCCTTTCTTCGATGTGTTAAATGTTCTAGCTCCACAAAAAACAAAACATACCAGTGGCTGCTGCGTACTAAGAGAATGTTCTCGCCCTTTCTTCACTGAAGGTGTTCGACTTGTTCCAAAATGGAGTGGCGGTGTACACTTCGAGCCACGATCCCAGCCTCGAGTGCGTCACCGCCAATCGGTCGGTGTACGAGCCGAACAAGAGGGTCGTCTACACCTGGAACCTGAAAGGTCACAGGGGATCCAGAAAGTAGGCCCTGGTATAATTTTTCAAAATGGCGTAATTGAGGAGTTGTTATGTTATACAGGAAAATCAGAGTGATTCATTTGCAGCAAGCAAGCAAAACTTTTTGGGACCTTTTTTTTGTCTGTGGTATTTTTCGCTGTGCTTTAGCACACATGCGGACCCAACAGTTGAGACTGAGGGGTGGTAGCCAAAAGGGGAAGGGGAGAAGTACTTTTCAACACAATCCATTGCATTCTGCAACAAGTAAAGACATATTCGAATATCATCTCTTCTGCTGCACGTGTCAATGGCGCGGAAACGTTCCTTCATTATGCAGCTTCAGCATGAACATATTTTGCTTGTTTGCTGAGAAATTTAGAGATAATAAAAAGCAAAAAAACCACCGTAGCCGCCATCATTGTAAGGAACAGAGCCTTCGGTAAATATGAGCACCACTTGTCGAAGGTGGCGCTGCCTGTCGAGCCGAAATAGGGAGAGCGGAAAATTTAGTTGTGGGCGCCGCCATATGTCCTGTAGAAATGGCGGTAAAAATTGTGAGTACAGCGGAAGGAGTGAATGAAGAGAGGTGAGGGAGCATCTCTGGGATATCGTGATGCGAACACAAGCCGAGGTACATCTGCCACTTACCAAACAGTTGGGTAATATATCATCACCAGCCCTGTAATCGAGCTTAGAAAGAGCGATAGCGCAGAAATATAAAGGTCTAGTCCTTTCCGCCTTATGCTCCGCCGTACTTCGTCGAGTGTCTAGACGCACAATGTACAGGGCAGCAAAGCTATATAACAACTTGCTGTTGGGCTAGTTGGTTAACCATGAAGTCCGAAGGACCAGCGCACAAAAACAACGGACAGAGTAGAAGAAGGACGACGTAGAGAGAAGCGCTGAACTAACAACTTTTATTTCAGGAGAAGCAGGAAGTACATATATATAAAGCCTTTATCAGGCTCCATGACATAGAAGGCAAGACAAGAACCAATTTTCAAAGTGATAAACATGAGTCAAATGATATCACCGAGTTGAAAGCGTGACAGGCGTATTTAGTTGCCTGCACAACTGTTAACTGCCATTCATTCAGGCGCAAGCGTCAAAGGGTTACCAAGAAGAACAGCCAACAAGAACCCGGCAAAAGCGGGGCGATAAGAACACGGTCCAGAAGGGAAAAAAAACTCGTAAACATAATAAAAGGTTGAAGGGCCAACAAATAACACGGCAAAAAGTTAAAAACACTAAAAACACTAAAAGGTACCATGAAAACCAAGAGTGATGTTGCGATCACAAGACGAGAAGGGAAATTAGACAAACTTTACACAAAAACCTAGAAAAAACTTGGTTTTCGTGGTACCTTTTAGTGTTTTTAATGTTTTTAACTTTTTGCCTTGTTATTTGTTGGCCCTTCAACCTTTTATTATGTTTACGAGTTTTTTCCCTTCCGGACCCTGTTCTTATCGCCCCGTTTTTGCCGGGTTCTTGTTGGCTGTTCTTCTTGGTAATCCTTTGGCGCTTGCACCTGATTGAATGACAGATAACAGTTGTGCAGGCAAACTTAATTCGCCTGTCACGCCTTCAACTCTGTGATATCATTTGACTCATGTTTATCACTTTGAAAATTGGTTCTTGTCTTGCCTTCTATGTCATGGAGCCTGATAAAGGCTTTATATATATGTACTTCCTGCTTCTCCTGAAATAAAAGTGGTTAGTTCAGTGCATCTGTCTACGTCGTCTTTCTTCTACTCTGTCCGTTGTTTTTGTGCGCTGGTCCCTCGGACTTCAAAGCTATATAATTCAAGGAGGAGCACTCTCATCACCATCAATACAAAATGTCGCTGATATTCCTGAACTTAAATACCTTCCGATGAGAACCAGAAAGCGCGACAAGATTTTTTGGGCCTTAAATTGTCGATCATTGCTGAAACGTTCTGAACACTTTGCGCAAAACAAGAAACCAGCGAGAGTGAGTCATTTTTCACGGGGATGCCGCATAATGAACGTCAGAATGCTTTAGTGGAGCTTCTTTCTTATCTTGTTCTCCAGGGGCAAGCACGTACTTGAATACCTTCCTGGACCAAGACAAGACACGGTAGTGGCCATTCAAAACGGCGGTAGGTGTGCATGCTTAGCTTCTCGCATGTGATGATGGAAACGTTTGCAGGAAAGGCATTGCACAACGTTTACGCGTGTCGCGCTATTCAAGAAATTAAGCGAGAGCTTAAGTATATTTTCTGGCGATGTTGAAGTTTATAGAGTAATAAAACTGGCATTAACCGCTGAGAAATTAGACTTAAAAACAGAAATTTTTCTTTCCTGACAACGGATTCAAACTCGCGGCATGAAGAGCGAGAATTTCGTGGTGGCTATTCAGAAGTCAGTGGTTGTGTAGGTGCCTTCAAAGATTTCCATTAAAGAAGCAACCCCCGAATTCACTGCCCTTTGTATATCAAAAAAGGTCGATGCTGATGACAGCTGTATTTAATTCCTTGCTTATTTATTGCTCCTTAAGTCTTGATTTTCAGTGAAAATAACATCTCTGTATTAGAAAGTTACAATCCATGGATAGAGGGAAATTCAGTTACTCGTTAGTAAACATTTAGCACAGTGCCTGAAACCGGGCACATTGGTCTGCTTCGCTTGGTGCGACGTGAAGGAAACTGCCGCATTAATCCTCATAGCACGAAAATTGATTTGGTTGAAGTTTATTTTAACAATAATCTTACGTTCGATTTCAATGTGCTCCGCAATCGCGAACAGATAGGTGTTTAGTTGCAAATTTCTGGAAATTTGTAGTAAATAAGATAAAACAATTATTTTGATACTATGACTCCATAGTTGCGCGAGTCGTCCACCGAGAATATGTCTGAATTCACAGCGTTTTATGAAAATCACTAAATCACTTTACGCACTCCATTTTATATGTTTTTCGCACTTTAATACGATCTACGCAGCTTTTATTTGGTAGTGTTTGTCCGAACAAAGAAAAGCAACATTTGTGTGGCCTAAATTGGTGTTTCGATGTCCATTTCAGACACAAAGCACCCAGGTCACGTGAAGTTTGATTACACCAACAACAAGAACTGCGTTGTCGCCTACTTTCCGTACAATGGCGACGGGTAGGAATTCAACATTATTTTACTCTACACCTAACGCGACTTAATCACAACTTCTCACCATGCAAGTCCAGTATATTACCTTTAATGAAGGGCTTCATGAGATTGTCGTTATGCTCTCCCGCCAAAAATATTTCTTGAGGGTAGGATTATAAGCATAAAAAGAAATAATTGCTTTATTGTTCTAACACGGTTAAGTAGCAGCGTTGCGCTGAGCCTTCTTTTCTGGACAGGTGAAAGGTGCAATCACCGAGAAAAGTTTACGGGATGCAGGTTTGCAGAAAAAAGGTAATTTCTACGGGGTGCGGCAAAGAAGGTCCATGTAAATCGTTAAAGCATGATGGGACACGCGTGCTCATTCTGCAAGAACAAATACTAGCTAATCGGCTGCTGAGACAACGGAGAAATATTTTTATTATCCCAGTAATTCAGATCATGTAAACTTTTGCGCGTTGTCCGGAAAAGAGATGTCATATCTTACATCGGGCACATGGGTTGCCCGATAACATGTGTCAGTCATCACTCGTCGGTAATGGTCTTGTAACCATGCGCTGGTGATTACCAAGAGTATAAAAATATTTTTCGCATGAAATAAAATCAGTTGCATGTAAGCGCTTCGTATGTCTCTCTTATTCTGTCCTCTTTATCTTTTTTGAGCGCTTTCATTGTCAGAATAGGCATCAATTGTGATGGCGTTAACATTTTAAGCACTATTACCCACAACTCTGTTCCGCAATTCATGAAGAATCTCAAATCTGGCAAAAAAATTTAGAGCACTGTTAATACTTTCAATATTAAAGAAAACATGATTATCGAAGCCGTATCTAAGGAATTGACGGTGGCTGCGGGAAAGGAAGTCATTTTGCTTGAAGGTTTTATGCTTCCATAGCGCAATGAGTAGCACCTATGGGTACTTTGTATGCATAGATGTGGCACAGGCCAGTGTTCTTTTTAAATATGAAATACTACACTCACAAAGAAATAGAAAATGTGACCGGAGAGACTACACCACCAAAGGGGCTGAAAGAATTCCTGAGTGCTCCACTAATGTACAACTCTGTTCGCGTCTCTTCGCTACTGCAGGGAATGCCTCCGGAGTCCGGCGAGAGAACGATGCTGGCTGCGCCTTTTCTTAACTCATGAAACATCTCCTTAAGTCGACACATGGTGCACTCGTTGCACATCTCGCGACCGGGCCCTCGTTATCAATCTATCGTAGAAGACGGTCCTGTTCTTAATTAGAGGGCCGCCTCTATAGTGACCACGTTAAGCGCTTCATTAAAGAAACAACTTAGTTTCGTTCCTTGAAAGAACTTAAAATTAAATAACAGCTATTCATATCTGTGTGCTTGCGTTTGTGAGCAAGAAACAGATAAAACACGGCTTTATAAAACACATGTTTCACATTCTTGATGCGCACAAAACCTCGAGAATGAGCCGGCATGTTTTGTCAATGTACTCGTCTTAGATGTGTTGTTCTTATTGTACTCCGGTATAATGTTGCTTTATATCACATTTAGAGGATCAGGGACAGTCATTCCGTCCTTCGCAATAACGAACATTGTAACAGTTCTATCTTTTTATTGTCGCAACTTTTTTTGTGGTAATTCTTGTTGTAGACAAGCACATTATTCATTGCAGTAGCACGTTGAAAGATATCGGTTTTTCACCTAATTTTTGTTTTTTTAGAGCTCTGAACATCGGCAGTGCTGGTGTTCAATGATGTCGTTTTACTTGCTTCAGTTTTCGTAGTTTGCGGCTTTCTCTATTTTGTTGTCACGCGGCCTAGAATATGTGTGGGGTAACTTTTATGACAGTGCATTAAAAAAAATCATCAATTGTCATAATCGCCTGCTTGCGCTATTTTTTTTCTTGCAGTGTGCATATTGTGGGTTCCGAAAGAATACATTTCAGAAGTGCCACAAGAATGCATCGACCACTATGAAGACATATGCGACGATGAAGTTCCCGCCTACCGCGAAGACAACTGCAAAAATGAATTAGACGTTGATTAGACCAGCTGAATAAGCAAAAAAAAGAGCATTAAGCATACTGCACATGCTAGGCCTTCGTATGGATCTTGCTCTCTTGGATCTGCAGAAATACGTCCGTAGCTTTCCTTAAAAGACTGCAGCACTACATCTACATTCATTCCCGTCTTGAGTAGCATGGCCATAATACGCCATGGTTAACTTAGCAAACCATGTATTATCTATTTAAACAAAAATAAAGGTATTTAATTGCTATTCAGATACGCTGAGAAAATTCGCAGATTTACGAACTACACTACACTCACAGTTGTACGGATCTTTGCTGCAGTACTTCACATCCTCGCATTAACTAAAAGAGTGAAAAATAAATTTTTCTCGGTAAAATTTTCTAAGGCAATCCACGACATACGTAAACGTCTGTGTGTACCCACGGAAACAAGGAAGGCGATGGCTGTGTAGCCTAGATGCAAAGTCTTTTTTATCTCATCTGAATAGATTACTAAGCTAACTTCACCAGTGGTTATTAAGGAGTGCCGCGTGTGCCTTCTTGTCTTGCAAAACTGATTGCCACCATCTGTGGACCTATGATCGGCACCTGCGTCAGTATGTCAGTAATTTTAACTAACGCGACTATAGTCCACAGATTTCAATTACCGAACTAGCTTCAGGGTGAGTCATCTCACTTCAGAGAGCAACATTAAAACAAAGCTTGGTAGCTCGACTACACACGCAAACGGAAAATGCTTGAAATAGGAATATAAAACGGCACATTTTACAGTTTTTTTCGCGGTTTTTTAGAGATGCGAATTATGCAAACAGTGCACGACGTCTTTTCACTTAACATAAGTTTGCACCTCGGTAAACAGCGATTTCACGCACTTCACATTCGACGAACGACGTAAGCATGTCCAATATATTTAGACAAAAATTTTCAATATTTAAAAACTGTCAGGTACTAGTATAAAGATATTAGAAGTTAATGGTACATTCTTCCGACGTTTAGCAAAATCATTCTTTTATAGTGTTTCCATCGCTGGAATCGAGCAGTTAAGACTGCCATAAAAAACCAATGGCGGAACCTGTTGCAAAAAAAAAAAATCAAGCTGCCAACGGGCGATCTGCGGATATATTGTTTGTTATAGTGAAAACTTACAATATATGATGAAAATTGAGCTCATAAACTTTTTACCGTTCAATAATGCTTTCGTCCACAATTGCTGGGTATGATTGTGCCTCTCTAGGCATTCTTTTAGGATACTTGCTAGCTCTGTGCAAAATTCAGCGTCGATAATAGTTATAGCTCTGTATCGGTGTTAAAAAAAGCATAATTACTGCATTCACTTCCTTTTGTTTCATTTGTGAAAATAAGTGACTTTTTAACTCATTTACCTTGCTATTTAAGCGTGATATAGCTGCAGGGTTTGCTTCTTCAGCTTATGACTTCAGAGAGGTGATCTGGGTTCCCGCGAGCAGGACTTCGCACTCGCGGCATGCGACTACGTTTGAGATGCGAGTATACAGAAAATTTTTGCACGCCACTAAAAGAGCATACATTTAAGCTACACGCGCGAAATTCAGAGGCCCTAATCAGCTTTTTCATATACGGGAATTTAGCGTCTTTTTTTACTAATACCGAAGAACCCCACACTCCTACTACGTAGAAGCGGGAATAGCGATAAAAATGACGCGCTGGTAATAAAGCAATCAAAATAGTTCCAAATTTGTCGATGGTGTACAACATTCTAATCCATAAGAGTTACATAGAATCACACGCATATCACATGATCCGCCTTCCCTCTCCGCACTCTACCACCTCTCTGTTGAGCCCCGTCACGATCTGTAACCATGTAGTTGATGTGTTAACCTTGCTGCGAGGCAGTTAAAAGGGGGTAGAAAACTAATGAACCCACTCTTTCTTTTCCCTTCTTACTTCGCTTCATTCCATCGGTCGCAACTTTGTAAAGTTCCCTGATGTGAGCTATTTATCGCAGCCTTTCTTTCCGCCTAACATCCTCTATATCGCCAACGCACACACGCAAATTTTAAACGTTTTAAATAGAGAACAACACGAAAAGATCGTAATTTCCGGACGAGTACATTGAACGCTTGTCGCTACGGGCGGCCGTTGGTGGCGTGTTTTTTTCTCAATTGTAAAGCATATATACTATTTTTGTTGCTACCTAATTTGTTACCTATGCGTGGCTTCATTTTTGCTTCTGAAATTTCAGTGAACACCAGAGCACTTTTGCATCGCTTACGACCCCAAGAAACACTAAAAAGTTTTACAAATCACAGAGACTTTGTACTCCCGTGCAACATGTTACCACTTTGAAGTACTTCACGTCAACTTGCCTCACTTTATCAGCGCTTTTTCTTAATGCATGTACGTATCCATTTGCTGAGCAGAGAACTGTAAAAATAAATACGCAGGAAAGGTGCAACCGGTAAATTTGTGAACTGCCTGTAAAGACAGATTGGCAAAACATTACTAAGCAAAAGCACATCATAGTAGAAGCTTAAGAGCGCTAATTTGGAGCTCCAAGGTAGCTCGTTTGTGCTCGAAGCTAAAACTTCCAGGCTAAGCATCTGCGTATATATTTGCGTCTATGTTCCTACGTAATACTCGAAGCAGGAACAACGGCGAGAGCTACAAACACAAGTCAGATAATATCTAATACGTCTTTCATATACGGACACATGCAGCGAAGCTGAGCGGGAGGGTTTGCAACGAGCGGTTGGGAGTCTTGATGCGATGTCATTAATGCCTTACCGGCCCAGTGCGCCGCTCACCACAGGTACTCGCGTCATGATGTGGACCCGAAACGCCTCTTAAAAAAAAAACTATATGTTTGACAGGCATGCCACATGCCCATTATTATTCCCTATTGGTGCTCGGTATTACAATAGCCAATTTAGCAATAATAATGTTTTAATATGATTCACCTTTTTTTTGCTTGACATTGAAGCTCATTGCTATTACTGTTGCGGAATGGCGATATTTATGCCAAAAAAAGGCTACCATGAAGTATTGCTGGACTGTTTTGTTTAAACGCATAGCTTATGCTGAAAAAGGCAATGACTGTTACACAAGTAAACAGTTGACCGTGCACGTACGCGACATGAGAAATGAAATAAAAAAGATATGTCATTTTCCAAGTAATATGACCAAACAAACATTTGCCAACTTATTTGCGAACTCGTGTTACAGCGTTTTTTTTTTGTAGCCAGCCCTGCACACTGATCGTTATGTTTTCCGTATTTTATTTTTACGAGGCTAAGTGCTCTGAAATGCCAGTATCTGCGACTTAATTCATATTTGATTAGTCTGTTGTACCACTCCTGCTCTAAGCTTATTCGAAATAGTCTCATGTTCACTTCAAAACTGACGGGCCATGTGGTAGGTGAATCCTGTGATTTATTTTGTAGCCAGCGCTGCACCAATGTCTTTCTGTTATCCGTGTTTTATTCTTACGTTGTTAAGTGCTAGTAATTGCCAGTATCTCTGACTTCATTTATATTTATCAGTCTGTTGTACCACCCCTGCTCCTATCCTAATTGAATTGTCTCCTGCTTACTTAAAAACTGACGTGCCATGTGGTAGGGGAATCCTGTGATTTACTTTGTAGTCAGTGCTGCACTAATGTCTTTCTGGTATCCGTGTTTTATTCTTACGTGGCTAAGTGCTCGTTATTGCCAGTATCTGTGACTTAATTTATATTTGATCAGTCTGTTGTACCACTCCTGCTCTAAGCTTATTCGAAATAGTCTCATGTTCACTTTAAAACTGACGGGCCATGTGGTAGGTGAATCCTGTGATTTATTTTGTAGCCAGCGCTGCACCAATGTCTTTCTGTTATTCGTGTTTTATTCTTACGTTGTTAAGTGCTAGTAATTGTCAGTATCTCTGACTTCGTTTATATTTATCAGTCTGTTGTACCACCCCTGCTCCTATCCTAATTGAATTTTTTCCTGTTTACTTAACAACTGACGGACCATGTGGTAGGTGAATTCTGTGGTAACGTCAGACGTTTGTCAACGTAATTGGTTCGGAAAAAAAACTAACGGCCTCGTGCATAAATCAACATACGTATGAACATAAGTTTCACTACACATGCAGGGAATAATAGCGACTAAAATTTTGGGATAAAAATAATCATCCCGAAAGCATCAGGGTCCCAACGCTACCTCACTTAACTCGGAAAAGTCGTTGCCGTCGCGAATGGCCAGCGTGTACAAACATTAATTAGGTTGGTACAACCTAAAAAGATTCGAAAATAATAAGCCCTTGCTTGCACCACTGACGTACAACAGGCTTAATCCAATCGGAAGATCAATAAAAAGGCCCGAAGGCAATGATATAAATTTACCACCCGTAGGTCGGGAAAATGAAAAAAAAATGAGGGGGTAAAAAGCTACATGGCGACCCGCAACCAGAGGACAGGGACCGGGGAGACTTCTGTGATTTCCCCTGGGATGTAGTGGAGAGAATGGGTGAAATGGGTTATGGGTATTGGGATGGAAATGGGGACAGCGAGTTTATTGCTCTCATCCTTCATATATCTCAACTCCATTACTCGCCTGCTTGGCCAGGAGAGGGAGGGCGTTAAGACTGCCCAATGGTGCGGCCCCGCTCACGGGATGCCCAACCACCGACAAACGCAATGGGCTCCGACCGCCGGAAACAGGAAAACCTATCCCGGGGTCAGCTACCTCGGGCCCCTCCACGACTTTCAGGGTTTGTTTCGGACCTGTCAGGCACTAATCGTCAAGTGCTTTTCGCGGTTTTTCAGACACCGGAAGTACGTGTGGTGTGATCCGGCCAGTAGAGGCTTAAGCCGTCAGCCTATCGGCCCTCCGGCCTTCGGCGTCATGACCTAGCACCTCCGGGGAGACCCACCTGCGCTTCCAACCAACCGTGCGCTTATTTTCTCCCCTAGCTTGCCCCCGCCTACTGAGAAGGGAGTGTTCAAGGCTGGGCTGACCGGGCCACAAACTAAGAACATGGCTTAGGGTGAGATGACCCGGGCCTACTCCGCCGGTACCCTACAACATCGATGGTTTTTGAACTGGTCGTACTACACCCCCTACCTCGGCGTCCCGCAGTGACCTCAATGGCCCCGCGGTCAGCCGTGAGGCCACCTCCCCGAAGACAGCGCTTCCGAGGAGCCTGGCTGCTGTAAGCCCCCACGCGGACCTTGCCGCTCCGTAGCCAGAAACCGGCGCGTCGGTCGCCAGACATGCACGCCCCCGCAAGCGGAGGCGAGTAGCATGTATTTGGAAACATTTGCAACTTTGACACGCGCCTTCCGTGCCGGAACTCGTGGGTTCAACCTGGGTGTGTCCCCATGCCTGCCTCCGCTCAGGCATCGGGCCACACGAGCGCGACTGGCCCTCACAGTCCCCTGGGAGTCGCTGCCACTCCCATCTCACGAGCAGGCCGGATTTCTCCCCCAGCATGTACAAACACTGCGAAGGGCCCACGAGCTGCATCCCGTTTCTCCCTTCGTTTGCACAGGTATGGATTCGTGCATCCCTGTTATCTGAAACGTTGGCCGCCGCCGTTGGCCTGCGGGCTCTCCATTTTGAAAGCTGAGTGCAGGTCACCTCGACAATAGATGGCTCACATTCAGCTCCGAGAGGCTTGTCCATGAACTCCGCTCTCGCGTGCACAATTTTCTCCGGCAGCATTTGTGCGGGATGCAGAGCATGCGTTTCTGAGCACTGAGTGCTACATTACGAAAATGCCAATGTAACTCGGCGCTTATTTGCGCCAAGAATGTAATTCAGCACGAGCTGTGTTATTATGACTGCGTCTGTTGGTGAAGACGTTAATTGCTTAATTGAAATAGTTCCTACTTTGAGCGCGTTCGTGGCTTTCGCTTTTTTAGCAGCGATAGGTTAGAGTACCTGTTTTCAAGAACCACCTGTTTACTGCTTTATTTGGACTGTACATAACTAAATTTGATACGGTATGACATCGTGGCAGTAATGCGTATGTTGTCTCATGCTCATGTCTGCTTTTAAAACGGCGCAGCTGCATCCACTATGTGCTGCTCGAGCTTTTCTAGATAATGAGCGCGGCATGGAAGCGCTGCAACCTGCTTGTTTCTAAGAGTGCGCGCTGATGTATGAGTATGCTGTTCCGTCTTTGTCCCTAAAAGTTTTGGGCGGGAAACTGTGATGAACTGGTTAGCAGTCTGTGTGGTAGGTTTTCGATGGGTTGTGCTCGCTTTAGTATCGGCGTACGCATCATACTGCACGCAGGGTATTGTAAAGCGCTTGTTCAATAGAGGGTATAATAAATTCTGCAATATTCTCCTGTTGGGATCTCTCTGTAAGGAGCGCTGAATGTGTATATAAGGGGGGTTATCTTCAAAGTTATTATTTTAGGTTCTTACAACTTTCCTCGCGCAGGCGACACTTGCGAAAGCTATATTTTTGCAGAAGTTTGCAATAAGCGGTGCAGTGCCTTGGAGGACTTCACCGCCGACGACCGCCGTGGCCAATGGCCGAGAATCTTCATTTCCGTCAGCGGGCGTGGATCTACATGCTCCAGTGCACGGCAGAGAGACTGATTTTTGGCGCTGCAGGCAGGGCAGTGACAAAGAATGTGGGCTATTGTCTCGTCACACCCGCAGATGGCACATGCAGGGATATCAGCCATACCTATTATTAAGGAGTAGTGCTTGCTGAAAGCTACACCAAGCCACAGGCGACACAGCAAAGTTTCTTCACATCGTGGTAGGCCGGATGGAATCCGGAGCTTCAGATCTGGGTCCAATGATTTTAAACGTGAATTGGAAAATTACCCGGAATTCCACGCGGCAAGTATGACATTAGTAGATCCGATATATTTGTGCACGCAGGAGTTAAGAGAGCAGAAGGAAACGTGCAGCCGACAGAGTGCGCTGTAATTGCGCCCTGGATTTTGACGTTCTTGATGACTTGTACTCTTTGCATTCTGAAGCTTTACCATCCCTTTCCAGAATATTCTGGATGTGTTACAGATAGGAGTACCTTCTCAACAACCTATTGCTTAAATCAACCTTCGAAACCTTGTTCTTTCTGTAACTCTATCTAACCCAGCACATGTGACCGTGGAGAACGATGGTGGAGAAAAGCAATGTTTCTCGCTGAAATTTGAATGGAGAGGTATTTATGCACTGAATATATAAGCAAACTCATTCGGCATAAACAGGAAACCATACTACATCCGCCCATATAATTAACTGCACATCTCCAACCAAAAATGTTAACTTTAACCCAACATTTCGAAGCCGACTCGGCTCCTTCATCAGGGGCGACTGAGGGCAGTAGCTAGCGTCTTTTAAGTATGGAGGGGAGGGGGGGGGGGTGGTGAAAAGAACGACAGCTGTGTCGCGCAAGGCGCGGTGGAGGAGGAGTTGTTTGAGGCTGTTAGTCACGCTGGCGCACTGCAGGGAGGTGCTGAATGGCGACTTTTTTTCGTTGCGTTGAAGAGCGAAGTCCCTGGGCATATACTGGGGGCAGGTTTCCTTTTGTGCTGTTGATATTGTTCGGGGTGGTTTGGATATGCCAGGATTCCAGAAGGAGCCTCTTGTGGTAATTTGTTTCGGTTTCGAGGATGCGGGTCTCTTCAAAGTTGATTCTATAGTCGGAGTCCTCGGAATGTTCGGCTACTGGATTGCGCTCTCTTGCAAATTTGCGAACGTCGTTCTTATGTTACCGAATTATTTGAAATTTTTGGTTTCGCCGATGTAGCTTGTGTCGCAGTCGGCGCATGGAATTTGGTAGACAATGCCTTGGGCTCTTTCTCTCGGCGGCCGGTCTTTGGGAACCGGTAGGCAAAGCGCAACAGTGTTTGTGGGCTTGTGCGCAACCTGGAGACCCGATTTTTTCAGTTTTCGGGCGATGGTTTCGCTGACACGTCCGACATAAGGTAAAGTGACGTATTTTGGTGGTGACGTTGGTCTTTGTGCGTTGATTTCTTGACGAATGTTGTTTTTTTGACGTCGAATGGTTTTTTGAATAAAGTCTTTTGGGTAGCCGTTCATGATGAGTTCTTTGAATATCGTGCGTTGTTCTTTTTTTCTGTCAAGTTCTGTGCTGCAGTGTGTCTCAATTCTTCTGAACAGCGACTTCACCACTGATGCTTTATGGACTGTCGGGTGGTTCGAAGAGAAGTGGAGACACCGGCCTGAGTGGGTTGGTTTGCGGTATACGGAGAATTGAAGGGTATTGTCGTTTCGGGACAAGAAGACGTCCAAAAACGGCAGGGAGTTTTCTTGTTCCACCTCTAGCGTGAACTGAATGTCAGGTTCTACAGAGTTTAAATGACGAAGGAAATTTTGAGTCTCAGATATTTTGATGACGGCGAAGCAGTCGTCGACATACCTGAGGAAAATTTTGGTTGCGGGTGGAATGAGTTGAGGGCTCGCTGTTCGACGTGTTCCATTGTTAAATTGGCCATGACGACAGAGATGGATGCTCCCATTGGTGTTCCTTTCACTTGTCGGTAAAATTCCCCGTTTGACGAGAAGTATGTGTTTGATAGGCACAACTCCAGGAGGCGGCACACATTTACACTCAGCGGGGTTCATGCGCTGAGTGTGTCGTCGCGTTGTAGGGCGTCACGGGTAGCGGCCACCGCAAGCTTCACGGGGATGTTTGTGAAAAGGGACACCACGTCGAAGGAGACAAGGCATTCGTCGGCCTCAAGGGTGGCTTGGGACACCAGTTCGATGAAGTGACTGGAATGACGAATATGGGTCGCTGTTTTTCCTGCGATTGGGGATATTAGTTTGTGAACGTATTCTGACAACGAGCGAAGAGGGGAATACCGGAAGTCGACAATCGGGCGCAAAGGTGTCCCCGGTTTGTGGGCTTTGGGCAGGCCGTACTTTGGACTTTGGACAGGTAAATCTGTCAAAATGTTTAGTTTTAAATACATCCGCCCATGCAACATTGTGCGTTATGCTGATCGCGACTGCACATGTGGCAACCCATGAAAGCACGAACGGACTGACGGAGGGCTTTTAAGGCACGTGCTCGATTTGATACGGGAGAGCCTTGAAATGGATGAAAATTACCGAATAAATCGATGCCGTTTGCGCCCACCCATCGGGCGTGGTTCTTGCAATCCCAATATTCACTTTTGTTAAAGTGAAGGGTGTGCGTTTTCTCGTTTTGGCATGCACAATGTCTTCGACTGGAAGCGCGTGCGTTCCGGAGTGAGCTGCCGTTGGCACAAATTCATGGATCCTTCGGGAGCGCAGTATGCTTGAAATGTAAAGGTGAGACTTGACTGTTTGCATTTTTTGTCTATTTGTTAGAGTCGCTTTTAAGGGGTGTTGCATGATGTTTGGCGTGAATTACAAATGTTAGAGTTGTATGTTATTTTCATTGGCGGTCTTGAATTGATGATAGTCTCCCATAATCTTCTTGAGGAGTCCAGAATACTAGAAACGCATCTTATTGATGCCCTGCAGACAGTTATGTCGCCACGAAAACCAAGGGGCGCAAACACAAGGGGGTGAGACTTGAACGGAAAAAAATTTACCTGTGATCCGTTAGCTTAACATACTTCATTCTAAAGGAAAGGGAACGAAGCCGAGGTAAGAGAGAAAGACAGAGGAGAGATTAGGATATTTGAAGGCTAAGCCGTTCGCGACTAGATCAGAACATTGATAATTAGACATCAGCAAGAAAGGTTTTTGCTCTGGCATGGCTACAGCCTGGCTGACATGCCTGAAAATTTAAAACTTCAACGAGGCTTGAGGTTAGTATTTCCGTTAGAAGTGACTAATGCTTCAGCTGTACGCCATCGGGTGTGTTGCACTGCTTTTTTCATTTCAATAGTCCTTGAGCTGAGGTGCATGCGTTTGTAAGTGCGCAGCTGTTTTGAGGCTTGATGGGAAGCGACTGATGCTGCCGAAACACTGAGTAGCAGCTGCATCGGCTCTATTTCCAAACCACACACATAAAAAATGGGTTAGGAGGAAAGAGGTGGGGACGGAAGTATAAAGAGGTTTTCATCTTCATAGTAGTTTCCACTAGCGGATGCAGGTGCGACGCAGGATATTTTACAAGAATAAGGGTTATTAATCCAACAGGACGTATTCAACTCGCATGGAGGTTAACCTGCCACCCAGTATACATGAAAAAGAGGAAAAAACTGTTTGCCTATTCATTTGCAAACTTATGAAGATTAGCGACATATCTCAGGACGTGTTCCGCAGAGTGTGATAGGGAAGAGTTTAGCACTTGTTACCGTTCTGAAAACAGAGATTGTGGGTTCACCATACAGTTTCGACTTCTACTCAGCCGGTAACTGACATTACATCGTCTCTATAAGTATTGAAGCAGATGCCAGCGTTAATTTCGCTTATAAAAGAAACAGCCGTTGCTTTATGCAACGTTTTGCACCATCGCTCCGTTTGTCCCAATCCAATGGCAGTGACCTGTGTAGAAAGCGGCATGTGTGAATATTGATGGCTGCAGACTGCAGAAGTGATCCAGAAGTGATGAAGCAGAAGGTCTGCAGAAGTGATGAGAGGACGTCGAAGTCACTTAACCTGCGGGACAGGAACCGGCCAGCGGCATATGCCGAGAAGTGAGATAATTTCAAATATCTAAATTTTCTCTCTATAGGACGATAGATACAGCCTTCTCGAAATGCGGCTTGACATACTACGTTTCAATATGAAAATTTAAATGTAGCGCCAGTGCTTCAGCGCGGAAAATATCTACAGGCTACTACTACTATGGCAGCTTCTGTAGGTGTGGCATCCTGCAGAAAGCTCTTAGTGTCTTCTCAGCCTAAAAATAAGTTCTGCCTTATCCTGACAAAGAGAACTGCTCTAAACAGCCTGGACGTAAAGCCAATGCAGAGTGTGAAGAGATGTAAGCAGTGGCGTTACGTATAGCGTTGTGTTTATAAGCGTGTAATCTGACAGAAAAGCCATTCTGAGAAAGGAGAGAGAGTTGACTTTCTAAATATTAGTGAACAGTACTTCCCCGCATGGTCGCCTTGAAGTATGACCTGCGTAGCGCATGAGAAAACAGATTGAGGTTCGCTCTGCGAGCAACTATACTTGTCTCTTAACTGGGCAGTTAGGTGCCCAACAACAGGATCTCACTTTACCACGAAGAGATCTCTGAGAACGCCTCGCGCATTACAAGTCAAACTAAGCATGGCTGTAGGGCGGGGCAGTGGGGCAACGCTACCTTATACTGAGCCCGCCGAAGGCGCTCACTGTCACGTTCATCGAATCACATGCGATGCACGTGGAACAAATGTCAGTGGTCTTCCTTCCTGATTACGAAGCAGATTTCTCCAAGCAGGAGTGGTGAACTTGAATTGAAGTGGATTTTTTTTGTGCTCCTTATACCAAGTTGGTGATGCCGCACTAAAAGTAGGTGAGCATGAGCATGGGCCGACTGGATATTCTCTACGTTGAAAGGAAGACAAAACGAAGGAGAAATAACGGCGATTTGCCGTGCATTGTCCGTACGTTTCAATGCATGCCCTTGCAGCTTCCTGATCGCTGGTGGTTTCGAACGTAGAAGGAAGCACTTAGAAACAAAAAAAAATTGGCAGTGGCTTTGCTCGGCTATGCCAGGATATACGCAGCGAAAGCTGATAGCTATACACAGCAAATATGGTAGTGTAATAAGGAACGTCTTGCAAAGCACTGCGTCGCGAACAATCAGCGGTACAGTCCAGGTACAGACCAGAGGCAGCGGTCAGTCCAGAGCACGCACGAGGGACGGAGCGTTTGGCGCTTCTCGTCGTCTTCTTCGTTAAGCGCCAGCCTCTGAAGATTCCGAAGCCGAAGGCCAGTCTTACAATGTCCTCCGGGCGAAAAGGCGACATCCTGACGGCCTAGGGCGATGTGACAACGGCGGGGTCGTAGTATGGTTTGAGGCGGGTCGTGTGGACAATGGCGCGGCCTCGGCGACGATCATCAGGTGATGGCGTAAGCGGTTCGATGAGGTCATTGACGAGGGATGTCTGCTAAAGGATACGGTAGGATCCCTAGTACTTGCTAAGAAGTTTGTAGGAAAGGCCGGGACCTGAGGAGGGTACCCAGAACCAGACCAAAGAGTCAAAGTTAAGCGAGAGGAAGTGCACGGGGATCACGGGTGCTTTTCTGCTGCTGCTGGGCGTGAGAAGTGAAGGAGCGGACAAGCTGTCATCATTCTACGCCATAAGTTGCGCCTTGAGAAAGAGTTGTAAATTCGGAAGCATCAGGGCGGTAAGGTAGAATTGTGTCCATTGTGCAAGAAGGCTCACGGCCGTACAGAAGAAAGTACGGAGAGAATGCGGTGGTGGCTTCAGCAGCGGAGTTATGAGCGTATGTGACAAAAGGAAGAACGCGGTCCCAGTTACAATGGTCGGAAGCAACATACATGGGCAGCATGTCGCCGAGGGTGCGGTTAAAACGCTCAACCATGCCGTTTGTCTAGGGATGGTAGGCGGAGTTGGTGTGGTGAATGATGTTGCATTTCTGAAGGAGAGCTTCTACAACTTCAGAGAGGAAGGCCGGACCTCTATCACTGTGCAGCTCTTTGGGCGCACCATGACGAAGAATGATGCGATGGAGAATGAAGGATGCAATGTCGTGGGCTGTAGCGGATGGTAAAGGCGACGTTTCAGCGTAGCGTGTAAGGTGGTCGATGGCAACGATGATCCAGCGGTTCCCGGTGGACGTGCTGGGAAGAGGGCCGCAGAGGTCAATGCCAACACGCTCGAAGGGCTGCGCTGGGCAAGGCAGCGGCTGCATAGGAGCGGCAGGTCGGCGAGGTGGATGTTTTCGACGCTGGCATGCGGTGCAGGACTGAATGCACGGGCGGACATAACAGACCATCCCACGCTAGTAGTACCACTGTCATAGACGGGTGAAGATCTTTAAGAATCCGGCATAGACACACTGTTGATCATCGTGGTAGGAAGAGCAAATGAAGGGGCGCAGATGTGTCCGAATGACGAGAAGCCACTTGTGACCATCCGGGAGGCAGTTGCGGTGGTAAAGAAGCTCGTCTCGGATGGCGAAATGGTGGGACTGACGACGGAGAGCACGAGAAGGAGGTCGAGACGATTGGCCAGATAAGAGATCGAAGAGGCATGTGATCCATAGGTCTTTGCGTTGCCCGGAAGCCATATCAGGGGACTCAAACGCCAAAGAAGGCAGGGCGGATAGACAAGGCACTGCCTCGATGACACAGGGTGAACGTGAGAGGGCATCAGCATGGGCATGTTTGCGGCCGGAAGGACAGATAATGCGAATGTCGTACTCTTGGAGTCGCACAGCCCAGCGCGCCCGTAGACCAGAAGGATCTTTCAAAGAGGACAACCAGCAGAGGGCGTGGTGATCGGTGACAACGTCAAAAGGGCATCCGTACAGGTAGGGGCGAAATTTGACGATCGCCCAAAGAAGGGCTAAACACTCCTCGGTGACAGAATAGTTGACTTCAGCTTTTGTAAGTGTTCGGCTAGCAAAGGCGACAACGTATTCGTCAAAGCCTTGCTTGCGCTGAGCGAGTACTCCACCGAGGCCGACGCCTCTGGCATCAGTGTGGAGTTCCGTCGGAGAACGATGGTCGAAGTGACGCGTAATTGTTGGAGTGGTCAGGAGGCGTCGGAGTGTCGTAAACGCTTCATCACAGGCTGGCGACCAGGCCGAAAGGTCGTCGCCGGAAAGTAGCTTGGTCAAAGGGTCGATGATAGTGGCGAAATTGCGGACAAAGCGGCGGTAGTAGGAGGAGAGGCCGACGAAGCTGCGGAGGTCTTTTACCGAAGTGGGCTTCGGAAATTCGGCCACAGCTCGCAACTTGGCCGGGTCCGGGAGAACGTCATCCTTCGACACGACATGTCCGAGAATGGTGAGCTGCCGAGCTCCGAAGCGGCGCGTTTTCAAATTGAGTTGGAGGCCAGCGTCAGCCAGGCAGTGAAGAACCGTTTCAAGGCGCTGGAGGTGAGACGGAAAGCGCGGGGAAAAGATCACAACGTCGTCTAGGTAACAAAGGCATGTGTGTCATTTGAGTCCTCGGAGTATGTTGTCCATCATGCGCTTGAATGTGGCGGGTGCATTGCAGAGGCCGAAGGGCATGACATTAAATTCATAGAGCCCGTCGGGTGTGACGAATGCAGTTTTTGGGCGATCGGCCTCTGCCATAGGCACCTGCGAGTAAGCGGAGCGCAAGTCCAATGACGAAAAGAACTCAGCGCCCTGCAGGCAGTCGAGGGCGTCATTGATATGGGGGAGAGGGTAAACATCCTTGCGTATAATCGTGTCCAGATGACGGTAGTCCACGCAGAACCGGATGGAACCGTCTTTTTTGTTGACCAGGACCACTGGCGATGCCTACGGGCTGTGCGACGGCTGTATCACGTGGCACTTGAGGATGTCGGTCACCTGCTCGTCAATGATGCGGCGCTCAGCGGCTGATACGCGGTACTGACGTTGGCGCAAAGGGGTATGGGTTCCAGTGTCAATACAATGGGTAACGGTGGTGGTGCGGCCCAAGGACGGTTGCTGGCAGTCAAACGAAGCTTGAAAACGGTGAAGAACGGCGAAGAGCGGGTCTCGTTGGGTAGACATCAGGGCGGCGTCGACGGAACGGTGAAAAATATCGACAGAAGACTGATTGGCGATGGGAACAGGCGTAATGGAGCTGATGTGATGGCCGGCCGTGCTATCGACGAGGTGGTATGCTGATGCGGGATCGAGAAAGGCGACGCTACCAAGCGATTGGCCACGGAGTAAAGTGGCAGGGCAGGAGAACGGGTTGGCCACATAAATAGCGCTGGAGCCACGAACAATTGTCAGCACGGCATGAGGCAGCAAAACAGACTTCTGGTCAGCACATCGTAAAGAGAGGGTATAAGTGATAGTTGCATCTGAGAGAGCAGCACAAGAAAGAGGCACCAGCACTGAAGAGAAACGTAGAACGTCTGTGTCCTCTGAGACGACCAGAGTAACGGCAACAGCACCGGTTACGTCCATGGGGGCGTCACTGTAGGGCGACAAGCCAAGCTGAGCACGGGCGCAGCCAATAACGGCGTGATGTGAGGAGAGGAAGTCCCAACCAAGGATAACGTCGTGAGAGGAGCGGGCGAGGACGATGAACTCGATTGTGTAGGGAACGTTCCCGATAAGCAGGCGGGCGGTGCAGGCGGCTAACAGTCGAATGTCCTGAGCGCTGGCCGTCCGGAGAGAAACGGGAGGAACGGGCGTCGTCACTGTTTTGAGTCTGCGACAGAGGGTGTGACTGAGAACCGAAACGGCTGCGCCAGTGTCAACAAGTGCTTCGACGGCGACTCCTTCAACGAACACGGTAATAATATTGGCACCCACAGAAACAGGTCTTGAGTGAGTCGCTGGCGACACATTTCTGGCCTCCGGAACTAAGGCCGCTAGTTTTCCGCGTGGACGGCGGGTTGGCGACGGAGCATCGGATAACGGGAACGGCGCGGCCAGGAGACGGCGAGCGGTAGGAGCGGAGAAGGTAACTAGGGGAAGAATCCGGAGGAGGTTCGTGTGACGCAGGCGAAGACGACGGCGGAAGGTCGTACGTCGGCTCACGCCTATAATCGTAGGGACGGGGATCACGACTGCGACACGAACGAGCCACGTGGAAACCGACTCCGCAGGCGTAGCAAATAGGGTGGTTGTCTTGTGTGCTCCAGGGGTTGAGTGGCTGCGGCTGTGATCGGTGGCGGGGAAGCGGGGGGGGGGGGGTTGCAGGTCGCTGGGGTTTCTAACTGCCGGGTAGGTGGCTTGTAGACAAGGGCAGCAGGTGAGGGCCGCAACCACACCACGGCATCGGAGTACGTCAGAGGAGCCGCGATCACGAGTGGCTGAGGAGGAGGTGGCAGGGCTTCAGCGACCTGCACTTCTATGACACGCTGTAAGTTGGAAGTGAGCGACGACGCAGGCGTTGGCGGGCAGGTAGACAAAGATAGCTGGCGTGCGACTTCCTCACGTACAAACTGCTGGATGCGCTGGTGGAGCGACTGTTGGTCCAGGGCACTGTCCCCTGGGACAGCCAAGCTGGAAAGTGTAGCCTCCTGATAGCCAGCACGCCGGGTAGACAGGCGTTGATTGCGCAGCTCATCGAAGCTTTGGCAGTAGCCGACGACACCGGACACAGTCTGGGGATCCTTGGCGACGAGCATCTGGAAGGCATCATCCTCAATGCCTTTCATAATATGTCTGATCTTGTCGGCCTCGCTCATAGAAGGGTTGACACGCTTGCAGAGGTCGACGACATCTTCTATATAACTGGTGAAGTTTTCACCGGTTTGCTGGGCCCGACTTCGCAAGCGTTGCTCGGCGCGAAGCTTTCGCACGGCGGGACGGCCAATGACTTCTGTCAGACTGGTTTTTAGACCTGCCCAGCTTGAGATGTCAGCCTCGTGGTTTCGAAACCAGAGGTTGGCTACGTCGCTCAGATAAAAGATAACGTGGTGAGCTTGACGCTATCGTCCCACTTGTTGTATGCGCTTACGCGTTCATAGGAGGCAAACCAATCCTCCACATCCGTGTCATCTGTGCCGCTGAAGATGGTCGGGTCACGCTGCCGCGCGGCGCCGGAACAGAAGACAGCCGACGGAAGCGGTGAAGCGGTTTGGGTGACGGTCTCAGGAATTGCTCCAGGGAAAGCTCCAGGGCGAGGGGATCGTTGGCACCTCCATCACTTGTAATAAGGAACGTCTTGCAAAGCACTGCATCGCGAAAAATCAGCGGCACACTCCAGGTACAGACCAGAGGCAGCGGTCTGTCCAGAGCACGCACGAGGGACGGAACGTTCGGCGCTTCTCGCGTGCTTCTTTGCTAAGCGCCAGCCTCTGAAGATTCCAAAGCCGAAGGCCAGTCTTACAGTAGCTATGGATGCTAGTCCTTGAATGAAGGATACGGGGGACCCTGTTGGTCCGGAGAAGGAGTTCACAAGACTACTCGAAATGTTGCGAGCTATCATAAATATTTCACGCATTCATAAATGCAGAAAATTTTTTTGACCGATTCTCTATTGCCGAGGATCCAGGATCCCCCGTGTGCACGCTTGGCAAAATATCCTCAGCTCAAAAGAGACTTTGTGTCATGGAAACTCAAAAGTTTGTTATCATTTAGTGAACCAACTAAATTTACACAACGAACCGCAGACAAAAATCGGGAACAAAACACTGCCAATTTTTCAGGAAGACTTTGTTACTCCGACATGCTCTTCATTATGTAGCTTCAATAGTCATACGACTTTTTCACAGGTATTTATGAAGCCTTCAATCCTCGGTTCACTTCTTTTTTTTATGGAGTGAATATTTCTTTGTCGGAACGGCAAAACATCTGTATTTTTGGACTTTTTCCGAATTGCGTTACACTTCCTTCCACTGCCCTTCACATTTTAAATTTGTCTCCTGATTGCCCTTTTGGTGGTATACAGAATGGGTACAGGAAACATTTCATGCTTTACCATGACAAGCTCGGCATTCGATGTCTGAAACTCAGCACGTCGCTCATTAGTACAAGGACAAGTACGTTAGCACAGGCAAAATTTTGTACTTCCCTGCTGAAAAAACTTCTCTGATGTAGTAACCTCATACAGGCTTCATTAAAGTATACATCACAGAATTTGATACTGTATGACATCTGTGTGAAAAATTCTATGATTTTTCAAAAATAAATAACGATTGTATGGCATCGGCAGGATAATTTTATGACATTTGTATAACAAACAGTGTGAGGCTATTGCATCATACAATTTTTTTCCCGCAGGGTTGATTGGCTTGAAATGAAACACAGTCACGATGGTTTGTTGAAAATTTTGAACACAGGTGCACGCGCTCATGGTGGCGCGCGCACCACAGCCATAGGTAAAAGAAGATAGTTCAAAGCGAGTACAAGGTGCTGTCACGTGACTGCACCAATAGCAGACGATGGAGAGTCGTAGCCGCCGCATCGTGCAACACGCGGGTCTACTCCAGCGCTTACGTTTGTCCTCCAATACCACCCATCTTGCCGAAGCTGAAGACCAAGGTTGAACGACTGGTTGATCTATCAATGTCGTTTATGCAGTTATATCGCATGACTCACGCTGGCGTTCGGTATGGCTTGCCACGAAAGGTGGTGAGCGCTACTTGCCGGCAAAAAGCGGAGGCCGCCAAGTACAAATCTATCGCTCGTCAAACGAGTGCGTTAACGTTTGTGCAAATCAATCAAAGGAAAGCGCTGTCCATTCATCGCTGGTAAGTGACGTCAGCAGGGGTTGTCTATTTATTTAATGAGAACCAGCATGAGCGCCGTGCTCATTTATACGGCAATAGGCACATTTAGCAAAGTGCATAGCGCTTACGGCGTACCGCGGCCTGCCGCTGCACATGCGCAGATCGCCCTGAGGACGCCAGATGGCGCCACCTTCCGTCCCTTAAACAGCGCGCCCGCCCACCTCGCTGGGACCAATCAGCGGGTGCACAATGGCGGGGCAATATATGCGGTAAGCCGACGGGTACGATCAATTCTAAAGGTATCTAATGACTCCGCTTGTTAAGTGAAGTGGAAGAATTGCCTTAGGCGCCGCCAATTGAAGTACATCAGAGCGTTCCCACCGCTTCTTCCTCAGTGGTAAACGCCAACAACACAGTGAGCTGAGCATGGTGACGTGGAGAACATTAAGACGTCCCTCCCGAATGCAGCTCTTAGTTTGAACAAGCCGCGATAAGCTATTAGCATCACCGCTCGCGAATTTTTTACCACCCAACTTTATTAGCTGCTTTACCTATTTGGGCACATGTTGAGAGCTCAATGACTCACTACATGCTTATATCACACATGCATGCTGAAAGCAATGCTGGCAAGTCTGCAACGAGCCGCTGCACCTGAACGACAGGAAAAGGCCGCGGCAATTGCAGGATGTCACATGATTTTTCGGCAGACTGAGCGGCCTTGACTTTCCGAAATACAGATTGAGGTCACCCATGTGGCGGAAATACGTATTTGCACACAACTGTTCTGGAGATCCGAACACGCTTCTATATTTTTTTTTGCCTGGAACAGATTATCGTACAAAGTTACAATATTTCGACATAAATAATTTACGCCATGTTCGCTTTCGTACGTTGCAGCTAGTAAATATTATGACCACTTTATTTTCTACACACCTCCAGGGCAAGGCAAAGCCTCTTTGAGCTTATAGCCCGAAAAATGGTCCTATATTCCAGAAAAAGAAAACAAACAAAATTAATTATAAGATTAAATAAGGTAATTATTCATGTACAGTTAGTCGCGATGTCATTACTCGTGGAACGAGACGCCGTCCAGCCTGTGCTGCTAAGCATAGTAGCACCCCGTCAATGGCGGCTACTAGGTACCTCCTCATGTAAAGCCCTCAAGGGCCCTTGAGGTATCTATAATACAAATAAATTCTCTTTCCTACGTCATGAATGGTGACAACATCCTAATTGTGAATTTTCAAAGCCATGCTTCATGTCATGGCTGGCTAGAGAACTGGAAGTGTTTGTCCCAAATTCCCAGTAATGTTTGCATCGGACAATGTCAGAGTACTGATGTGTAGGAGGTTGTAAATATACGTGTGCAGTAAGAATAAACAGGTGCTTCACACCTGCTCCAAAAGAGCAAATTGCTGAATTAAGACAAGTCTCAGGCCACGCTTGAAAGCACTTATGCAGAAAATGTAAGGAATATGAACAAAACTGGCGCTGGGAAGTTTAAGGTTTTTGTATAGTCAAGGCGGTGCGTGGGCTTCAGTAGCAAAAGGAAAGGTGTGCCTTTCAAGCCCAAGATTTTATTTACAACAACCGAGCACTTCTCTCATAGCACCTGTTAGAGCAATATGTTAATTCTGTACTGTCCTAAACATGCTGCTTCTCATGAAAATAAGCTGGCACTCGAATTTACATTTGGCACTTTCCTCATATGCGTCACGACAGGAAGTAGAGGAAAAAAATTGGCACTGGCTTAGCTCAGCTATGCCAGGATATACGTAGCAAAAGCACGTAGCATATACGTAGCATGGCTTTGTGTAGAAGGACAGAGACTTAGTGGATTAGTAGGCCGGCTGTCTGACACCGGTCCGTAATTTTCGGCTTTATTTTCTCACTTCAGAGGTTTTCCAGTCTTTTTGGCGTGTGTCCTCGACGTGCGACGACCTGGGGGTCCCTGGCCGCCGGCAAAAGCTCGTCAAGCGACCTCCTCGGCGCTGTGCGCCGTATCAACGCCGACAGGGAACATCATCGCCAGCTGAACTCCATGCTGCACTGATGGCAGCAGCGCCAGCGGCGGGTCCAGCGGCCCCTGTAGTTGCGGCTACAGACCAGGCCCCGCCAAACAAGAGACTGCGCGACGACCAAGCCAGCAACGAGCCTCTGACCGACCATCCAGAGGACATGGACCAAGCATCATTTACAGTTGTATCGCACAAGAAAAAGAGAGCTACCGGTGTTCCTGTAGTTTTCAGGCCCACTGAGGAAGGAGGAAGCGTATGGAAAGTCAACCCCAACATTGTGGCTTCCGCGGTTGTAGCATCGGCTCAAGAAAAAGTCCTCAGCCATCGCATTCACAAGGATGGGAGCCTGATGGTTACAGTATCGACGCTGCCCGCCGCCAACCGTCTGCTCACGGCAACCAAGCTGGCTGGAGTGGCTGTAGAGGCCAGAGTCCCATACTCTTACATGGTAAGCTATGGCAAAATACAAGATGTACCTGTCACCTACACAGACGAAGATCTGCAGGAATATCTACGCGACCAAGGTGTCCTCTCAGCAAGGAGGCTAATCGCCTACACTCCTGATGATGGTGGAAAGATAAAAGCGGTACGCCGTCACACAGTTATATTGGAATTCGCAAAAGATGCGCCGCTACCAGAACGAGTAACGCTGGGGTTCTGTAGTTACCCTGTAACTGAATACGTCGGACCAGCAACTCAGTGCTATAAATGTCAGAGGCATGGCCACATATCAAGACACTGTAGCGGCCCCGTGCGCTGCAAAGTGTGTGCTGGCCCCCACTCGCACAAAGAATGCACTTCGAGAGCGCAACCTAAATGCGCTAACTGCGGTGGCCCACACCCTGCTTCCTATGGAGGGTGTTATAAAAAGAAAGCAGCCACAGTTGCTCGCACGGCAGAGCAAACACAAGGGAAACCCCCTAAGCGCCATGAACCACCACCTAACCCCGACGTGGTTTTCATGACTACGGCAGCTCTTTCCGAGAATCAGTCAACACAGCGTGGCAGAGCAGCTGACAAGACCTACGCAGATGCGGTAAAAAAGAAGCGTGGGAAGTCCGTTGGTTCTTCTCCTTCATCAAAGCTACTGCAACGCACTACACAAGACCCGACAAACAGCGTCGCTTGCTCTGACCCTAGGGCTCCACAACATGACAAGAAGATCAGCGGCAGGCAGCAAACCGGAAGCTCTGAACAAGATGTCACATGCCTACTGATTCCGATGCTGTTTGCAGCCATCAAGGCTCTTATCCGTGAAAACCCCTCGTCAGGAAGACTCCCAGAAGTAGAAGCTGTCCTTGCAATGGAGCCGTTGGTGTCGGTCTCCTACGCTCCGCAGGGGCGTAATACCACACTTCAGTAATCATGGCTTCCACAGCGAGAACTTCACCGCAGCTGACAATCCACAACATTTTTCGTACATGCACCATTTTCCAGTGGAACGCTCGCGGGCTACGCTCTAAACTCTCAGATTTCCGACGGCTCGTGCGAGCGTACCGCTTCCCCTTCATAGTCATCTGTGAATCACGCGTCGAGGAAACTTTCCGACTCAATGGATACTATTACCATCATTCACAACGACCAGATAACGTCAGCAGATTGCTGATAGACTTTCGCAAGGATATCCCGGCCTCACCGGTTGATGTCCCGCCTCACAGCGACAATGAATACGTATGCGCTGTCACAGTTATTGCCGGACAACAGTACACTCTGATTGGAGTATATCTTGACCCAGGCACGCCATTTGATGCTTTGAGACTTGAAGACTTGATAGCAAGGACGCCCTCTCCGCATATTATTTGCGGAGACTTCAATGCTCATAATGAAATTTGGGGCAGCTCACATACATGTGCCCGAGGTGCCAAGCTTGCAAAACTTCTCTCCAAGCATTCAGTTCAGCCATTAAATGACGGCAGCATCACCTACCTCCGAGGCCCGACGACTACCAGCAGCATCGACGTGACATTTGTCACAATTTCATTCGCCCACAACTTTGGCTGGTGCACTGATTTGGAGACACGTGGAAGCGACCTTTACCCAATCCTCATATCGGCTTTCCATGCGCAGAGGAACCCAAAGAAATTCCTTATAAAATCTACAGACTGGGACGCATACAAGGACGCTGTAAGCAGAGGAGTTACTGCGGCAACTCGCAATGAGGAATTAGCATCGACAATTGCGTATTGCCTGAGGGCGAGTACACAACTTACAGCTAAAAATGATAACCTACCTTCAAATGATGACACATTCCAAAGGCTTTGCGCTATACGCAGGCGAGCTGAAAGGAAAGCTCTGCGCACAAAAAGCCTCGATGACCTACGTGCATGCCGACGGGCACAACGTCACATTCGACGCTACATGGATAAACTCAGTCGGCAAAAGTGGCGTGACTTTTGTTCTACGCTGGATGTGCGCAAACCAGTAACCAATATTTGGCGGATAGTTAGAGGTATGCGCACGCCACTTCAACAACTCCACCCCTTCGCTGCACTCTCCATTCACGAACAAAAATCTATAAAAGAAGTCTCAGAAGAATACTGCAAGCTGCTGTCGGCAGGGTCAGGGCATTCGACACTCTCCGCAGATGGTCAAACAGGCATCCCAAAGGCGGCAGTGCCAGCGTTAGACCTGCCTTTCACAATGGAAGAACTATCCACAGCTATCGCGGAGACAAACAGGCACACGTCTCCGGGTCATGATGAGGTGACCTATGACGCCATTGCAAAGCTACCCCACACCTCCCGTCTTCGACTCCTGGAGTATTACAATTCTTCCTGGATGGCTGGTGAGGTCCCCACAGAATGGAAGCTGGCGAAAATCGTGCCTGTTTTGAAACCCTGTAAGCAGCCAACAAGCTACGCATCATTCCGGCCCATTTCCCTACTGAGCTGCGTAGGTTAGCTCATGGAGCGCATGATCTGCAAGCGCATAACTTGGTTCCTAGAAAGCCGAAATGAGTTCCCCCAAGAAATGAACGGGTTCCGTCAAAACAGGTCTGCGACTGACAATATCATCGCCCTCGTCTCATCAATTGAGGAGTACCTTCATGCTGGGTACATCCCAACAGCCGTTTTCCTAGACATCAAGGCCGGTTTTGACTCCGTCTTTCACCATGCAATTCTCGCAGCCTTTGGCAGTCTTGGCTTTGGAGGAAGGCTATACAAGTGGATTGGGCATTATTTAAAAGAACGACAAATTTTTATTACCACTCCAAACGGTCCAACACGCTTTCACGCAGTGGAGAGGAGAGGGACGTACCACAGGGAGCGGCGCTCAGCCCTCTCCTGTTCAATATTGTCCTTATTCACATAAGAAGACACCTTCCGCGAGGGGTCCGCATAACAATTTATGCTGATGATATCTGCATCTGGACCGCGTCACGTTCGCGCTATATTACCCAGCAACGTCTTCAGAGAGCACTATTGCACATTTCGATGTACCTGGCTTCCAGAGGTCTTCGTCTCTCGCCAGAAAAGAGTGTTGCAATGGCGTTTACAAGAAAAACGATGACCCGATATCCGCTGCTCCTAGGCGGACGATCGCTGCCATATGTACGATCTCAGCGATTCCTGGGTGTTGTAATCGACTACAATCTGTCATGGTCACCTCAGATCAAAAACCTCCGTGCGAGGATTACTGCAGCATCGCAAGTGTTCAGGTTCATGGCGGGAACAAGGTGGGGTAGCAACTGCCGATCAATGCTTCTGCTTGAAAAAGCCTACGTTGAAGGAACCTTGCGCTACTGTCTACCAGTGCTTCAAGGATTATCTACATTAAGCAATAAGACTCTCAATGCCGCACGGAACAACTGCCTGCGAATATGTCTTGGCCTCCCAAAGGGTTCCTCTGCATCAGGAACAGTCGCGGAGGCAGGATGTCTCCCACTAGAGGTAATTGCCGCCCAGGAAACTATGCGTACCCATCTCCGCCATGTCCTGCAAGGGAAGAAGCACTTCCTACACCGTGTCCACCTAACTCACAGCAACTCTAGCTTTGGCCAGGCAGTGCAGCTCCTGCCCCTTCCTACTATTAATGAGCCTCAGAAACTACTACCTCTGGCCTTTCCTCCATGGACACTCTCTCCTCTAAAGGTGAAGAAGTCTGTTCCAGGTGTGAATGCAAAGAGCCGCATGCCACAGGCAGCACTTCTGCAAGCTACTCTCGCCTACTTAATCGAAGAATATACGCAGCACACCCATATCTTCACCGATGGTTCAACTACTAAAGAAACTTCTTCTTGTGGCCTTTATGTGCCCTCAACAGGCCATGCCCTTTCTTACCGGCTGCAGCGGAGGACCTCCTCTACAACAGCTGAGCTTCACGGCATTAAGGAAGCTGTTTCTTACATCCTGCGCCGAACCGCCGGCCGTTGGGTTATCTTCACCGATTCAAAAGCATCTCTGCAGATCCTGGCCAACCTGCTGAAGAAAACGAATCACCAGCCAGTTTCCCTGGACATTGGGTATATCCATCATTTAGCTATTGCCGCAGGCCACTGCATAACATTTCAGTGGGTACCTGCTCACTGTGGCATTATGGCTAATGAAAAAGCAGATGAAGCGGCCCGTAAGGGCCATCAACATCAGAGATACATTCGAAGTTTTCTCACGAAATCTGATGCGTCCCAAATGGCTAAACGTTTTGCGTACGAAGAAACGTATCGGCTTTGGAGTTTGCCGACACATCAGTACCAATTTCTTCACTCAATCGACCCACATCTTAGATCAAGACTCTCACCCAGAATTCCTCGACAACTCGAAACACTTTATCACCGACTTCGTCTGAATGCTGCATATACAAATGGCCTGCGATACCGTTTTGGACAAATGAACAGTCCGCATTGTGACAACTGTGCTT
The DNA here is from genome assembly GCA_030143305.2 of Amblyomma americanum. Taxonomy (NCBI): domain Eukaryota; kingdom Metazoa; phylum Arthropoda; class Arachnida; order Ixodida; family Ixodidae; genus Amblyomma; species Amblyomma americanum. The sequence continues at coordinate 18,855 of JARKHS020013878.1, read as the reverse complement.
CGATAGAAACTGTGGAACATATCCTGCTTGAGTGCCCTGCGTATGCTAACGAGCGTGCGTACTATGAACATTGCATGCAGAAGCTCTGCCCAGTGCCCCTAACAATGGACAAAGTTTTAGGCCCCTTAGCCTGCTTCTGGCAACAGAGACTTGCAATGAACTTTCTTTTTACATATTTAAAAGACATTGGACATCTCGATAAGTTCTAAATTCACTTGCAGGTTACCTTCATGCATTCTTCTTGCAGTGAACTTCGTCAGTCCATTCTTCGGACTATGCACTCCATCATTCCATAGGTTACATCAATACTCGCCACTGCATCCTTAGTACCCATTTCATGGCTGCATTTTATCTTCGTTTTTTTTTCACCTCTTCCACGCTGCTCTTCTTCAGTCTTTATCTCCCAAATTCCCCTCCCTACGCAGAGTAGCATGCCAGCGATATTTAAACGCCGGCTAAATTCTCTGTTTCTTCATTAAAGAGTCTCTCTCTTTCTCAGAGACTTAGTACCCTACAAATTAAAGGAGCGTGACGAGAACTGAGCGAACAGGCCGGGAACCAGGAATCAACTGTAATTATTCTACTCCGCACGTGGCCCCACGTAGCCAGTGTAAGCGCATCACTGTGGCGCGGCACTGCTGATGATGATAGTGCCGCTACAGAGCTCTCCCGCCCCCCGCGGAGAGGAGAGAGAGAAACATTTATTGAAATCGGAATGAGATTAGCGGTGGGCCGTCGTCTACATCGTTGACGTCTGGCCTCTTCGCAAGGTCGGGCCCCTATTCCAAGGCTCCTCTGAGTCTTGCTGCTTCGCATGCGTGCTGCACAAGGGCCCTTTGGACTGTGAGCTCGCTGCTGGTGAGCAGACCCTCCCATTGCTCCGCACTCGGGGTTTTGAGTTTGTGGAATGCATAATTGCGTTTGCACTTCCATGTAATGTGGTATAGCGAGGCGGTTGCCCTGCACCACGGGCACGTGTCCCTGCATTGTGTAGGGTACATTGTGTGTAGGATGTATAGGTTGAAGAATGTTTCTGTTTGCAGTCTCCGCCAGTTCACTGCTTCTTGGTGTGTTAGTGAGTTGTGTGGCGGTGGGTACTTGAGCCTCTGTCCTCTGTAGCATTTAGCAGCTCCGCATATGAGGAAGGAGAATGGGAGTCAACAGCAGGGCACCTATGAGACATTCCTGCTGACGGCACAGATCGATTCAGTGGATGAAGTGGGGCTTGAGATTTCGTGTTGGCGGTTTGAAAGAGAAACGTGCGCGATGTAGGCGGGTTTCGCGCGGTCGATGGCAACGATTTTTTCTCGTCCATCGACGGACAGCTTCAAAGTTTTCTCACCACGCTGCAGGACGGGATAAGGGCCATAGTAGGGAGGCGTGAGCGAATGCTTGATGACGTCTCTACGCACAGAGACATGGGTGGACGTTGCGAGGCCTTTGCTCACGAAGACTTGGTGAGTCGATGGGTGTGTGGGGTCGGGTTGCAGGGGCCTGGAGAGCAGGCGTAGTTTTTCAACGTAGGCAGGTGGCGAGATGTCCTTGTTGCGGGTCGAAACGAAGAACTATCATGGCAAACGAACGGTAGTCCCGTAGACCATTTTGACCGCCGTGCAGCGCGGATCTTCTTTAAAGACTGATCGAAGGCCGAGGAGCACCAAAGGAAGGGAATCGGGCCAAGAGGTGCGAGTTTCGCGCGCAAGAAGAGCAGCCTTCAGCTGTTGGTGCAAGCGTTCAACCATGCCGTTTGCGGAGGTATGATACGGGGTGGTGTGAACATGGCGCACGCCAAGCAGAGATGTCAGGGCGCGAAACAAGGCGCACTCAAATGGGCGGCCACGATCCGTCGTCACTACAGCGGGGCAGCCGAAACGGGAAATCCATCCAGTGACAAAAGTGGACGCCACTGTAGACGCCATGATATCGGGCAGCGGAAAGTCTTCGGGCCACCATGTGGGGTGGTCAACACACGTCAGTATGTATTGGAAACCTCGTGATGGAGGAAGAGGGCCAACGATGTCGACGTGTACACGGTCGAAACGACAGTCGGGGGGCCGGAAAGGGTGGTCAGGTGACTGCGTGTGGCGCGTTGTTTTGACACGCTGATATTGCAAGCACTCACAAGTCCAGTAACGGACATCTCGGTTGAAGTTTGGCCAGACGAACTTTGCCGGCACGAGCCGCTGCGTAGCACGAATGCCCGGATGGCTTGCGTTGTGCAGCTGTTCGAAGACTTGGCGGCGGAACGCGGTGGGTACCAAAGGCCGTGGAGAACCACTGGAAATATCGCAACCGATGGTGTCCGAGCAGAACGACAGGGGCATTGGCGACAAGGTCACAGAGACAGGGTTGGCCTGGAGGGCTTGAAGCTCTCTGCCTAACGCCTGTGCGGCAGTCAGCGCTGCGAAGTCAGGCGCGCCTGATGTAAGAGCAGCGACACGGGAGAGCACATCGGCGGCACTGTTCCCGGTTCCTTCGATGTGTCGTATATCCACCGTAAATTCAGAAATAAATCTTAGGTGCCGTGTTTCTCGTGCAGTGTATGAGCTTTGATTCACACGAAAAGCAACAGTTAAGGGCTTGTGGTCTGTAAGCACAAAAAAAAACGGCTCCTTCCAAGATGTGACGAAAGTGTCGAATGTCGAGATAGACAGCTAGCAACTCACGTTAGAAAGTACTGTAGCGCGTTTCTGCGGGCTTGAGCTTCTGAGAGAAGAAACCCAGCGGGCACCAGCAGTTGTCCTGAAGCTGCTGCAGGACGGCGCCTACAGCTGCACCAGAGGCGTCGGTGATGAGACGCACCGGGGCGTCCTCCAGCGGGTGCGTGAGCAGAGTAGCGCCGGCAAGGGTGTCCTCGGTGGCTTGGAAGGTGGTTTCTGCAGCTGACGTCCACTCGAGAGGAGTTTAAGGACAAAGCGGTCACTTTAAGAAATCGTTGAGAGGCAGCTTAATGCGATCAATGCCGGGCAAGAAACGTCGGTGGAAGTACAGGAGGCTGAGGAACTCGCGAAGATTGCGAAGCGACTTGGGGCGAGGAAAGTCGCGGATGGCGCGCACCTTGCTCTCTAAAGGGCGAATTCTCTGCTCTGTGACGTGATGGCCAAGGAACTTGACAGTGTTGACGCAAAAAACACACTTGGCCGGATTGATGACGAGACCGTGCTCTTCGAGGCGTAAAAAGAGCAGGCGCAGCGGTTCAGCGTGTTCTGCTGATGAGGAACTGGGAACCAGCAGATCATCGAGATACGCGAACGCAAAACGCGGGCAACGAATGACCTCGTTGATGATGTGTTGGAATGTCTGAGCAGCGTTGCGCAGAGCGAAGGGCATACGGACGTACTCGAAAGGGCCAAACGATGTTGCAATTGCAGTCTGAGGGACGTCTGGAGGCTCCACCGGGATCTCATGGTAGGTATTCACCAGTTCAATCTTTGGAAAATATGGTCATGCCACGCAGGTCGGCCGCAGAGTCGTGAATATGAGGGAGATGATATCGATCCAGGACAGTGCGGGCGATGAGGGCGCGATTGTCGCCTAAGGGGCGCCAATCGCCGTGGTCACGTTTCGGCACAATATGCAGCGCGCAGGACCAACTGCTGAACGACGGCCGAATGATGCCCAATTGTAGCATATGGTCGAATTCACGGCGGGCAATGCCGAGGCGGTCGCCAGCAAGACTGCTTGGTCGGCAGAACACTGCTGGGCCCGTAGTTACTATGTGGTGCGTAACGGTGTGACGGACGGGAAGCTCAAGGTTGCTGGGCCGCGCGATGGCAGGAAAATGGTCCAGAACCGCAGCAAAGGCGGCCGACGGCAGCTGCGGAGCGGCTTGGAGGATGGGGGTGGCCACCGGGGCGAGGACGCCGTTCACAGACGAGTTGTGTGGTCCACCAGTCGACGAGATCGAAGGTCGACAGCCAGGCCAAAAGTGGCGAGAAAGTCTGCTCCGAGGAAGGAAAACCGCACATCCGCGATAATGAAAGTCAGTCAGAATGTGCGGCGTAAGCCCAAATCGAGGGTGACTGAGCGCTATCCGTAGGTAGTGATCTGGGAGGTGTTGGCCGCCTGCAAAGGCGCTACTTGAACAGCGCGTTGCCGATCGAGGCGGGAGGCGGGCACGACGCTAACCTGTGCACCGGTGTCCACAAGGAAGCGACATCCCGAGATCCTGTCGATGACGTATAGTAGGCGGCTGGATGTAGAGCCAGAATCACCGGCCGCCATCAGTGACTCGCCGGTGCGTTTCCCGACGATAGACAAGGCTGCCGGCACTGTCGGGCAGCGGCGCCGAACTTGCGGTGGTATCAGCAGAACCCGTCACGTGCTGGGCTCATTCGATGACTGGAACTGAAACTATGGCGCAACCGTTGGTGAGAGGAACGCTGGTAGCGACGAGGAATCGACGCTCGCAGTGCGGCAACGGTGCTCGTGAGGTGGTCTATTTTAGCCTCGTGGCTTGACTGCCGGTCGACGGAGTGGACGACGCGGCGGAAGGAATTGTAGCCACAGAACACGGGCCAGAGTAGTCCGAGACACAATCAGCCAACTCCGCGAGCTTATCCAAGCTAACATCACCTGCTGCAGCCAGGGCTACCACGAGGTCCTGAGGCAGGCGCTGAAGTAACAGCTCACGGAGTAGCGGCCAGTTGACGTCCTGTGGGCAGTCGCCGAGCAGCTGTCGCATGCGGTGGAGGAGCTGAGATGGTCGACGGTCACCAAGGTCCTCAGTGCTAAGCAACGGCTCCAGGCGGCTGCGCTCCGAAATGATTTCCTGAGCCAGGACCGTAGCCTTGAAGTGATCATACGGGGAGGAAGGGTCGGGCGTGTTCAAAACGTCGTCAAACTCGTCCATTACCTCGGGGGAGAGAGTTGACATGACGTGGAGATACTTCACGCATTGTGAAGTGATGCGCCGAAAGTCGAACACAGCCTCCACTTGTGCGAACCATGCGGCAGGATTCCGAGGCCAAAATGACGGCAGCTGAACGTGGACGCTGACGATGTCCGCCGCAGTGGTTGTATGAGCCAGGACCTGGGGCCTGGGCGCCGGAACCATGGTGGCGTTTTCGCGTCCATCACGTCCTGGTTCACCAAACTGTAGAGAGACAGAGGCTTAGTCCCCTACAGACGCGCTCCGTTAATACATTTACGTAGCATATGCGTAGAATACGCGTATACGTAACATAGCTTGGTTAGCCTTGGTTAATCTTGATTTCAAGTCTAGGTTAGTCTGGTTGTCTGGCTAGTTGTCACATGGTTCGTCACGCGGTTGGTAAGTAAGTTCTTTATTCCAAGCGTGTGTACATACGTGAGGGGGAGGGCAAAAGGCATATTAAGCCTGACGAGACCCCCCCCCCCCCCTGCATGGTGCACGGGGCCGGCCACGTGCTTGTTCACGTGGTGTGGTTCGAGCATGGTAGGAATGCGAGCACGGCGAAACTGCGAGTTCATGGCCAATAGGGCTTTCGCACTAAAACTAAGAAGATATATATGTTACAAAGTGCGGCGGCTCTAACTGTGAAAAAAGGGCAATGTTGTGTGCGCTTGTGCAGCGCTACGCAGAGGTGCCGCACCTGTTTTCCGCACAAATCTATCATAACAGCTGCCGCGCGCGAAATGCGAGTTTGCACAGTATATAACCGTTCGCGGCATACGGGCCGCTAGAACATTATTGCGTCGCAAATGAAAGCTGCTGACATGGGGCCTTCTTTCCATGTAATAATTGTATTGACCGTGATGTCCGTCCTGGCTACGAATTGGTTCTGCACCGCTGAAGACGAACTGGAGAAGCAGGCTCGCCTAACCCCCGTAAGAAAAGCCTTCGCTGCGAAATTTTCTGATACGAAAACAAGATAATGTTGTTCTAGCAAGTAATCGTATGTACTGAAAGTTTTATGAGACATAATCTGGAAGAGAGACTACACGTAGTTATCAGCGCATCTCTGAACAACTTCTCACATGCACTAACTCTCATGCACGCGTGCTTTTTATCCCTGTGTCCAATCCCACTGTTTGACGTTGCGTTTTCTTTAGTTTGGCACAAAGTGGAAAGTTCCTCCTGTTCATGCAAAGCTTGTTTTGTATTAATGCGGATTTTGTGTGCGAAGCGCTTACAGCGGCAGAAAGAAATGTCGATGGGAATTGGGAATCGACGCCACGTGACGCTTTCTTAATATCCAGACCTCATTTATAACGAAGTGTTGTGGTTTACACGAAAGCCCGTGGTTTCACCCGGTAGTCACCAGTTTTTTTTTTGTTTTCACCTTCAGTGTTGAAGTTCACTAAATGCCGAGATTCTCGATGCTCATTTTGTAGTGAGGATATATTTTTTTATGCCCTGCTGCAAATAGCTTGGTTTCAGCGCAAACTTTGATGAGGTAATGAACGCAGCAGCAGGTTTGTTCAAAAGACAGAAATAGGCAATGCAAAACCATCAACTCTGCTCAAAGATCTACTTAATATACACTGTGTGTTCAGCCGAAGCCGAGCTTACACGATCTTGCCCTTGTTGGATAAGACGCTGGACCCTGATTATCACGCAGGGAATAGGTGCTTGCAACTTCAGGAGTAGGCGCAATAATCCTAGACAGATTGTCTCGGGAGTCCCTCGGGGATTCTCAAACAAAACTTTTTAGAACAGCATTTCAAACAGTAGCGCTAGCCCGCTGCATAATTGACGAGGGTTAAACTTTTGGTAGGCGATAGTTTTAATGACTGAAGTCTTAGAGCAGCCTTCAAGTGTAAAAACCTTTAAAAAAGTTTGAAAAAAATTACAGATATACTGCCAGTAAAAAACCCGCACAATCTTATCTATCATTGCTCCGAACGAAAGTAATTCGCTAAAAGAGGCCACTGAACTATTAATTTTTTGTATTTATTGCATTGAAAAATGAATCTTATATTCTTTTAACTTCTTCCAGATCATGAGGAGTGCAGATATTTGAGCACTGCTGCACTTGCCTTTAACGCTTGTTATCCTTTATGCAGTCTAGTCGACACTTCTGTTTTTATTTCTTCTTGCGATGCTTGCGTCGCCTGAATTTGGATCTACCTTCACGACGCCGTTCAATACGAAAAAAATAAACACCTTAAACAATCACTATCCTGTCACATTATGCACCAAAAGTACATGAAGGCTGTCAGGATTGTGCGATCAGCTCACTTTTGTTTACCAACAATTTTATTGGAAGGAATACCGATGCAAACAATATAGAGTTTATACCAATCAGTCAACACTTGTCTTTTTTGTCGCACTTCAACAAAGTGTGAACTGGTGGGCTACTTCGGCTACCCGTGTGAGATCAGCCACACAACAACTGAGGACGGCTACGTTCTGGAAATAGACAGGGTGCTCCATGGAAAAAATGGAACGACGCAGCAGAATGGAACAACCGGTCATCCCGTTCTACTTGTGCCGGCACTGGCGAGCGCCTCGGACGTCTGGTTCCTCAACAACCCTTCGCAGTCCCCAGGCAAGCGCATACGCTTTACCTCTCCGTGCTAACAGCTGCAAAAATGCATGAGAATTTCGGCCTATATATGACAAGCTTCAAGAAAGTGGCGCATCATTAGGTCACATCGAGAAGACGTTTGTCTGAATTCTATTGATTGCGAAGAAGTAGTTAGAAACGAACTCACTGAAAGAAAGCGGTTGTTTTCTGTGAATACAGACTGAGTGGTCTTTGTTTTTCGCGGCGGCAAAAGATCGTTCAACTTTTCCGCACTTTAGTTAAATTGAGATAGGCATTGAATAAACTACCCCATGTAGTCTTTAATACGTACATCGCATTGTTTCACACGATTGAATTTTTTCTGCAATATCGGGAGGAGGATACTTCTTTGGTTATTTTTGCATAAACGTAGCGGGGTCCTCCTGCTCTGTGCAATCCTGAAAGTGTACAATTTCTCTGTGCAACGGCAAGTGTCGCGACTATTGTTTTTTTTTAAATTTTTAATTGGTTTTGGGGGGAAAGGAAATGGAGCAGTATCTGTCTCATATATCATTGGACACCGGAACCGCGCCGTAAGGAAAGGGTAAAAGAGAGAGTGAAAGAATAAAGGAAGAGAGAGGTGCCGTAGTGGAGGGCTTCGGAATAATTTCGACCACCTGGGGATCTTTAACGTGCACCGACATCGCACAGCCCACGGGCGCCTTAGCGTTTTTTCCCCATAATAAAAAACGCTAAGGCGCCCGTGTGCTGTGCGATGTCAGTGCAGTGCTGATTTATTTTCACTTTAGACTGTGATGTAACAATGTGATTATGTTTTTCGGTGAATTCAAGCCCCTAAATACGCTTTGAGGCTGGGGTACTTTAAAGGACGTCGATGAAAAATTGTAAAACATATTGATTATTCTCGGATGAGTTAGTTTCTTGAGATGCGGGACCGATGGAGGAGCGGTGAAGCCAGTCTGAAGGCAGTCTGTTGGAGCAGAGACATCCGTGAAGTGATATCAATGCTCCTTGGATACACTCTCCTGTGTTTTTTCGCAATGACCCTCGGTGAGCAAAGGAGCCATCCTGACAACCTGCAAGGACAAGAACATAGAAAGATCGTACTGCAGCTACAAGGTAACAGACTGGATTCCGATCCCATGGGCAGGAAAACGTAGCAGGTGGAGGCAGAAAGGTATGTGGACGGATGCGATTAAGAAGTTTGCGAGGATATGGTGGCCGCAGCTTGTACAAGACAGGGTTAATTGAAGGCATACGGGAGAGGCTTTTGTCCTGCAGTGGGCGTAGTCGGACTGACGACGATGTATACGGCTTGAGGCGTTGGCCATGAGCAGTATCCTGGTCGTGGCAACGCTGATCAGGACATGACGTGACTGGTTCGACAGCGAAGTTGACAAGAGATATGAGCTCCATGACACGTGCGTCCCCTGTGTTTATTATAAACAGGTGGCGTGTTACATGGCATTCAGTGTGATACAACAGTGCCGCAAACAAAGTGTGCAGGGTGTTATGGTCAATAGAGGACTTCTGGCGCCACTTGCTTTCAGTGATTAGTCAGCGAGATTTGGCTGAAATCTTCTACGCGTTGGGCACTTCGAAAAGCAGTTGCAAACTCTGATGCGTCATATCGGTCGGGGACAACTTTATCAGTCGTATCATGGGGCTTACGACAAGAACGCAGAAAGGAGAGAAGCCTGCAGTGGGGTCTTTAGCTGTATTTTAAGCGTAAGTCACAAAGGAAAGTACAAGAATATAATTAATAAATACAAAAATAACGCATATGAAAGGGAGTGTCCCTGAATAAGAGTACAATAACTGAGCCGTTGTTAGTCTGCGCTTATAGGTTTGGCAGTTTCAAGGAATTAAGACTAATTTGGAAACCATTGTTTTTACGAAGTCACACAAGACGTGCCTTCTGTAAATGAGTAGTTCCCGATACAAACCGTGGTAGTGCCCGAAATAAACCAAAAAGAAGGGCTCCCCGTCACGTGGTGTAGTGGCCAGGTGAACTGTTGCTTTGCATTCCTATGAGATGAACGGCGTAGAACGATGCTTCTTTTTGAGTTCGCAAAAGATGAGGGATAATAACCAATCATTTCCGGCGAACTGACTGGTAGTTGCGTGGTAACACTAAACATGATGCTCGCGATTCGTGAAATGGGAAGGTAGGTGCCGCAGTGCACGTGATGGGCAAACAGGTGTTGGGTCGCAGAGCAAATCGAGCCGAGAAGTGATTCATTGGCGCTTATGTGGCGCCGAAGGACCACATGTAGTCAACGGGGAGCAATGGCGGGGCAGTACTGAGTGTAGAGAGGCTCATTATCGTACCTTGAACCGAACAACGGAAATGAAAATTGACGTCATGATGTTTCCGGCCGTTGTGATCACGTAACTTATGCAATAATCCTGAAGCGAAGAGCCCACGCGGTGATGCGGCCAGATTGGCCTGTGAGAGTGGACGTCCGACTAACCGCGAGGTAAGCTGTCACAATGTCAAACGTCGGTCATAAACGTAAGGTTTATCATCGCCTGCGCCTAGACGATGCTAAACACTCTTTTTCAGAGACAGCGTATTATAACTGGGTCTTCGTGAATAAGTGACGCCCATGGCCAACAACCTGTTATCAAATTCAGAGGCTCCTTCACGCCAGAATGGCAGAGTGTGGACGGGTGTCGAGGTGACAGCGCATGGTATATGCGGTATCGAAGACTGGCGACCATAGGCAAAAATCTGCATTGTGGCCTAGTAGCTGTACCAAAAGGGTAATAATTGAAGCTCAGTTGAGAATGAACTCGTGAAAATAGAGAGCATGGTCCTTGCAAGCTGCGGTAACCTTGGATGGAGGCGCAGGTTTCGTGAAGGCCAACACAGCACGAAGCTTTCTGGGTTCTGGACAGACGACCTCCTTGGAAATACTTGTATGTGGGCCTAAACTGGCTAGTTGACGTCCGCCAAAGCGACATTTTTATAAATAGAGCTAGAAGGCGGCTTCGGAGAGGCATGTCAAGATAATCTTCAAGCGGTCCAGATGGGCCTCGAAGTCCAGGAAAAAGACGATTTAGTTGCCTGTGTAGCAGACACTCGTATTTCACAACAGGCCAAGCAAAATGTTACACTCATGCAACCTGGCAGATGTCACATGACGATCAGCCCTTCCATTGGAACCTGCGAGTACGCAGACAGCGAAATGAGCGAATAAAGCAGTTCGGTGGCATGTGAGCAATTCATAGCCTCCGCAGTACGTGGGCGAGGGTATGCGCCCTTGCGCATGTCATAAAAGGGCAGCGGGAATTCACGCAGAATTATACGGAGCCATCTTTCTGCTTCACAAGCCGAACAGTCGAGACCACGGGGTGTGTCTTAATAAGAATGCAGTTTATAAGCAGGTTCTTCGTTACCGGGTTTAATTTTTTTTGGAATTCGACGGCAAATCGATTGATACTTTTCGAGGTCAAGTGGGCATACAAATCGGTTTAATAAATAATTTCTTAATTCGGGTTTTTAGGTTACTTTTTCAGCACAAGAGTGTTTATTATAAAAGTTTGTTTTTCTGGTAGACATAAGCCGCTCCATTTTTTAGCTCCTTCCTTTAGAAGCATCTAAATCGTGGGTTCCACCAAAAGGTATTTGCAAATTAATTTTTCTCCTAGTGTGCTACAAGAATTTCTTCGCTAATGCTACGAATTTACTACGGAGTGCCACTCCGTCTGAGGAGAGCTGGCCTCCGTTATCTGTACAGTGCGAAGATATTTATCTTCCCAGGAACCATTTAAACATGCAAGGTCCTTTAATCAGAGAATCATTATCATAGATAGAGCCTAATACAGTGACGCTTATAAGACGGCTGGCCAGCAGCTGTGTTTTGGCCACTCGCTTCTAAATCGCCGTGATAATATTAATCCTCAGATTATTCTTTCTGCAGGAAAAAAGCTTTCAAAGAGGATTAAGAGCCCCTGTTGACCTAAGACACCCTTCCGTATTAAGCACTAGATCTCCGCAATATTTTTCTTGCGATGTCTACAGGTTTGTTAACTGGAAAACCAATATCGTTTATAGTAGAATACAACTCAAGGACTAAGTGGCAAATGGCCCTCAGAAAAATCCCTCCAGGTATAGCGCCGAAAGATTCTCATGACATCGTTTTTAATTACTTTGAGCCTGCTAGCATGAAATAGCAGTCTATAGAAAATGAAACGGGATCCAAGACGGTTTAGTAGGATTAACTCCGCCGTCAGGTAAATCGGTCGACCCTATTGGCTGGAAGGCCTCCTTTCAGCATTATATGTCGCCTAGGTCTTGAGTTGGAGCCCACTATAGAAGGCTCATTCCCGGGCAGAAATTGGACCTAACCAGATTTTTAAGAGCTATGTTTTTTTATGAAGCAACTGGCCGTGGTGTTCCCAGGTACTTATAAGTTGATACGCACTGTGGAGCGTTTATCACGAAACGAAATCTAGGACGCCCTTGATTTTCTACTTCATAAAGCGGGACACGGAGGCGAAAATGTGTTTGAGCACAGGACGGGCATCAACACCTGCATTGTGCACTGCTGCAACAATTCTTCATATGCTGGGCAGCTTTTGAGGATAATAAGGACACAGAGCACTATAACCTTGTTGTGCATAGGTAGATATCGGTTTCTGCGCCCATAGAGTGGCAACTTTTTTTTCACCGACAGTTCTCTCAGGAACTTCTGAAAGAGAGCCCTCTTCCTAAAAAAAGCAAGAAAGAAAAATGCTCGCGTGTTTGAGGTTTATCGCACACTAAATATTTAATTTCCCAAGGAGCAAAAACCCTCCTTCATGAAGCCACGTTTCATCCGGTTACAACCAGGAATAAAGAGCCAACACAGTGATGAGGCACCCTGCTGTTCGACTTTGTGGCACTATGCTGTCGTCATCATCATAAGCCTGACTACGTACACTGCACGGCAAAGGTCTCTGCCGTGTATCTCCAAATGACCCTGCCCTTTTCCAGCTGCGGCCGCCGTATCCCCGCAAACTTCTTGACCTCATCCACCCACCTAACTTTCTGCTGCGCTTGCCTTGTCTTGGAATGCACTTCTTTACCCATAAGGACCAGCGGTTTTCTTGCCTTCGCATTACATGCCATGACCAAGCCCATTTATTCTTCTTGATTTCGACAAGGATGTGATTAACCCGCGTTTGTTCCCTCACCCACTGTGTCTGCTTCCGGTCACTTTGTTATATCTGTCATTGTTCTTTCCGTAGCTCGCTGCATTGCCCTTAACTTAAGCTCGACCCTTTTCGTTAGCCTCCAAATTTCTGCCCCATAGTTGAGTACCGGTAAGATACAGCTTTTGTGTACTCTTCTCGTGAGGGAATTTTGATAAAATACCATTCATGATCGGAGAGAATCTCCATTATGCGCTCCACCCCATTGTTATCCTTTTAGTTATTTCTGTTTCATGATCGGGATCAGCGGTCACTACCTGCAATAAATAGACATATTCCCTTACGACTTCCAGCACCTCGCCCCTGCTATTCCCTTGCGAGAATTTGATCCATACTACGGTTTTCTGCATTTTAATTTATATACCCACGGTTCTGCTCTGCGTGTATAACTCATTCATAATGTTTTGCAGTTCATATCCTGAGGGCGATAGCAAGGGCATGTCATCAGGGAATCGCATGTTACTTAGGAATTGTCCATGTACTCTTATAGCCTGCGGTTACCAATCTAGGCCTCCAAATACCTCCTCTAAACGGGTGGTGAATAGCATTGGCGAGATCAAGTCTCTCTGCCTGACAACCTTTCTTATTTGAATTTTATAGCTGACTTTATGGAGGACTATGGTAGCTGTGCAGTCTTTATAGGTATCTCAGTGTTTTCTCTAGCGACTCTTCTAAACCTTGATTCCGCAGTGCCCGCGTGGCAGCTGACGTTTCGACTGAGTGAAATTCTTTCTCGTAATCAATGAAGGCTTCATATAGGGGTGAGCTATATCTGCGCTTTTCTCTATAAAATGATTGATAGTGTGAGTATGGTCTGTTGTCGAGTATCCTTTACGAAGCCCTGATTGATCATTTGGCTGACTGAATTCTAATGGTGTCCTGACACTATTAGGATTTAGCGATTGCCTTAGTAAATAGTTTGTAGGCAACGGATAGTAAGCTGATCGGTCCGTAATTTTTGAAGTGTTGGGCAACTCCTTTGGTGAATTATTATAATATTACCGTTCTTTGAAAGCTCCTGGTATGCTGGAGGTCGTAAGACATTAGGTATTTAGGGGGGCTAGTTTTCTAGCACAGTGCGCCCTCCGTCCTTCAGCATATCTGCTGTTACCTGATCCTGTGTGTCGTAAAGGTCTTTAAACGTCGCATAAGACATCCCAACAGCAGAACTGGTTTTCAGGGGCTTAGGCATTTCTGCCCGTGTCCTGTTGCTGAAGCTACTGGCCGAAGACCAGCTGGCTGGAGTTGAGTTTGTCGGTGGCAAGCATGCCACGCCGTAATAACATGGCGTTGGTCTGAAAATGCTCCGAATTATGTGCAACGTCGTGTGGAGATACTCGGCGGAATGCCGTATATCGGCCCAACCGTCTACCGGGCCGTCAAGAATGTTATCGAACGTTCAAGAAGTGCCGTGGTCGATCAGATACACCGATATTAATATGCTGCAGTGGGAGATCACCACTCTATTCTCCAGCCACCCCAGTGGCTAAGTGGTTGTGGTGCTCAGCTGCTGATCCGAAAGACGCGGGTTCGATTCCCGCCGAGGGCGGTCACGCGAAATGCTAGAGGCCTGTGTGCATACTGTGGTGTCAGTGCGCGTTAGTGAACTCCAGGAAGTCCAATTCCAGAGACCCTCCACACGGCACCTCTCATAGCCTGAGTCCGTTTGGAATGTAAAGCGTATTAAAATAAAATAAAATCAGTCTATTTTTCGGCAACTCTCTACCTACAAGCTTCGTCTCTTTCCTTCATCACCATTTGCTGTTGCACATAGCGCTAATGTTGGAGCCGTTTCTCTACCAAACAAAGCGCAAACTTTAAGATACGTAACAGCTCTCAGATTGTATAAGTCAAAAATATAACATGAACTGGTGGTCGAGTAGTTCAGACACGGTTCTTTTACACCAGCGTAACAGCTCGAAGCCAAACAAAGGATTTGTCTCTTCCTGTATTTTGTCCTTTCCTTCCTTGGCTTCGAGCCGTTCCGCTGGCTTACACGAACCAAGTCGAACAAAAACCGCACCCCTCACTTTTAGTGCTTGAGGAAAACTGAAAGTTCCCAGCATGTTGCGTAGTCCTAAAACACTTGCAGACACTGGAAAAATGCTTATTCATTACAACTAGCATATTTCCCGCATTTTCAAACTCCATCCGCTGCTTAAACGACTCGGCCCGCAGCTGCAGTCTGGATAATTGCATTCGGCTGTTTCAGCACGTCATGCATTTTTTAGCCGAACTTTGTGAGGCTTCGATGTCAATCATATATCGCTCTTGCTGTCTGGAAACATGCACGCCTTATGTAGTTATTGTTTTAAAAGCACGACCCATATCCTTTGCAGGATTCCTGTTTGCCGACGCTGGCTTGGACGTCTGGGCCATGAGCACCAGAGAGGCGGACCGGTACACGAGCCACACAAGATTATCCAAAAACGACCCTGAGTATTCCAAGTGGAGGTAAGACACGCACATTGTTCTAAGTGCAATTTTCCACGTGGAGCGGCTTAGACACCCGTTGTGACACTCCAGGGATGCCCTTCTTATAGCGTTGCGATGCTATTAGGTCCAGTTCTATGCAAACTAAGGCGAACAATGTTTGGTAAGCTAGGCGAACCCGAAGCCAGATTAAACGATTAACTGCAATATGTTTGTCAGACCGGTGCCAGGTAGAAAAAAATCGCAAATAAAATTAACCTGGAATGGGGTTCGAAGCAGCAGCCGAGCCAACTGACCAGATGCATTTCCCTACACCTTTGACCACTCGTACATCAGCGCAGCGTCTAGTGCCTAGGGCTCTAAATGATAACCTCTCACAGAATGTGTGAAAAATTGTCGCGATCGTTATTGGTCATTCGTTCATTCTGCTCCACTAATGTATGCCAATGACATTAAAGAACAGTAGAGGGTCTGAATGCGTTAGCAACCACACGATCATTATATCCAGGACTGAAACACTGCAGTTCTATTATCCGAAGTGGAGCATTTAGGTGCGCTGTATCAGAAGTGAAAACTCAGAATTCTTTACGTCCGAGGTCTAGACACGAAACCTCCAAAACTACCCAAGAACACTAACAAAGTATCCGGGTGGCAGATTAAGGTCCGTCATATTCGACAGTTCTTTATATCCAAGGTTATCCAAGGCTTATATCCAAGCATATCCAAGATTAAAGTTCATTGTATTCGAGGTGGCATGCTCGGGCTGTTACATTCGAGTTTAACACATGTAAGGTAGTCATAGTGGAGGTGGCATAATGAGGTTCGTTACTTGCGAGGTAGTATAGTAAGTTCGTATAGGTAGCATGCTAAGCCCGTTCGTAGACAAAGAGGCACGTTGCCACCTACCACAGGATACTTAGTAAGGCCGCTCTCCATCTCCGATTGCGAATACCATTCTAATGGGAAGAATTAATAAAGGTGGCATATTATTGAGTCTCCATAGCCCGGTAATGCTGCCACAAAGACCATATGATCTGCCCAGCTCGAAGAACACAACCGGGGTAAGGCGGAGACGCATTCAGCAGTCGAAATACTAATTCAATTGGCGAATGCGTATTCTGCCACCTATATCTTTTGTAAAAAGCTGCATCCTTCCTGCAATACATTTCACGCTAACATCTGTTCTCAACAATGAGATAGACTGTCAGCTTTGTTTTGTGCCCTGAAGCTCATTATAAGAGGGCCGTAGAAAAGAGATGTTGTGACGTGTGTCGCCAGGAAACATTTCTCAATAAGGCGGGGCCAGACAGGTCAAAAGTAGACCGAACCATATACCCTTACCTCGCTTTGCTGGCCAGGAATGTAGGATGTTTCTCAAGGCAGGAGAGAAGGGGTAATTATCTAAGCAAGATAGTTAATTGACTTAAGAGGAGGGGGATTGGCAGAGAGAATGGGTGAACCTGGGGTGCTCTGCTGGATGGATTAGCTTGACGCCATTACTGCCACAAGGAATGTTGGGAGAGTAGAGAACAATAATATCTAGAGGCCTGGAGGTGTCCTGTTCGGCATCATGTCTGCTGATGGAGCAAAACGTACTCTTTCATATGGCGTAGTATGTCTGATACGCACAACAGGGTGTCGCACTTGTGCAATTTTATCTGAGGGTGTCAATATATAAAACTCGGGAACAAAACCGCAGTTAGGATTATTCAGAGCGGTAGCGAGTTGGACGGAAGAATAGAAATATGGCCGCGGAATGGACTGGCACGGCATTTTTAATGCTTAGTTCTAATTGACAACGGGTGTTTTATACGATTCCGAGAGCGATGTTTTAGAAGGACACGTGTTCTTATTTAGGTGGTAGTGGTGGTGTGAGTGCACACGCGAGATTAGCCTTACAGTAGTTTGCGGGGATTGCTGAGCCTGAGTCAGTGATTTAAATGTTTGCGTCTTTACCACTATTTCATAATGCCTGTGTCCTCTGAAAACTTCAAGAGTGATCGTAACACTGATCGCCGTTCAGTTCGGAAGCCCTCAGGGTACAAGATGCCAGAGGCGTCGTCAAGGGGGCGCTCAGCCTCCTTAGGTCGTCCGGGTGTGTCTCACAGTCGGCCCAAAAACGACGCTAAAAGGACCTTACCTGTTCGGGTCTGTCGAGGGCGAATTAATTGGGAAGCAAGTTTTGGTGGCCTCCAGACGTAGAGCAAGGCAATGGGATTCTTCTAAGGTCTTGCTACAAGAAATCCGTCGTGGAAGCCCCAGCGCTCTTTTTAGGCCTCTTATGTTGGAAATCTCAACGTGCTTACAATGGCTATCTGAAGGTGAAAGAAAAGGCAGTAGATAAATAATTCTTCTGGTCTGAATAGCTGAATGCAGATGTAAAATTGTTGAAAGACCACTGCTCCACGTCGCACGTATCAGCCGTTTCAGTATTCTAGCCCTGGCAGTGAGAAGAAAACATCGGTGTCTACCGCCCTCCTCCACATCGGACGCGAGTCTAGAATGACACACAGGAACCTCGCGAGGCATGCCTGACATATCTGGGCTCCTAGCATTCGTGGGTATTTGCGTGTGCAGCGATATCTTTCGCCCGGGAACGCCACAAAGCAGTGATTCCCTGCTGACAGGGAGAGGTCTAACATGGATGGGCAAACGGGTCTGTATTGCAAAAACAGCCCGTTGTGCTATCACCGCTAAATGCTTCTGATAGCAACCGGACACCCAGACGCAGGTGCCGTCAGCGTAAATGGACATTCGCAGCGATGTACGGCCACGTAGTCGGGCGTGCGGCAGACCTGCCGTAGCAATGTGAAACAAAAACGTCGATAGCGCGCTTCCCTGCGGTACTCCTCAAGACAGTGTCTTTATGGTGTAAGTGCATCCACAATTCAGACTTGCATCCTACGATAGCAGATAAATTTTTTGAATGAAGCGTAGATACGCTTTGTCGTCTGCATAAGATGCTTCAAAATTTTTTTTTTCGGCACTGCATTGTGAGATTCTTGGACACGAATTTAAAATATTTACTGCTGGCTCTAGTGCACGAGAGTTCGCAAGTTAATCGTAATGAGTTTGCCTACAGCTTTGACGAGATCGGACGCTACGACTTGGCTGCAAGCATCGACCACGTTCTCAACGTCACCGGTGCCCCGAAGCTCATTCTCTTCAGCTACTCCCAGGGAGTGGCAGCCACTCTAGTGCTGCTCTCCACCCGCCCGGAGTACAACAACAAGGTAGGTTGGCGTCAATGGAGATCGTTTCGTTCAATTTGAAATATAATTACAACTTTAAATATTTAGAGTGCACAGAAGATTCTTCTTCATCGCTTGAAAAACATTGATAGTCGCGAACTGAATCATATGAGTCAATGTTATTAGCAATAGGAAATGCCTGCTTGGGAGTCTTTAATTTCTCTCTGCGTTCTTAGTGTGAATACCGCCACTTAACCGCCTCCCTTTTCCAGAATGAACCACAGTCATCCTTACTCCTTTAATCAGATGGAGGATGCACAGTCTTGCAGTCTTGGTAGCGCGGGCTCTTTGTTGATGGATTTTTTTATCATGCTCAAGGGAAACTAGGTAAAGGTTTGTTTTCAGAAAGCAGCGCGCTTCTCGAGACTATGCCATAAAGCATTATTAGATATATGTGTCGACTTGATTCTGGAACCCTTAATACGCCTCCTGAGGTCTTTCATTCGGAAGAGAGTTTGGTTTTTAGATGCTCGTCAATTCCACTTTGTTGATGCCAACTTAACAAAAGTAGTTTAAGCTGA